>JAFEMH010000404.1:600000-794974 GCA_022495995.1 Adenophora triphylla var. japonica | reverse complement strand
ACAATAATTTAGGAAACACTTTAGATTTGGATTCCGTCCCCACCTAATTAGTCAATTATCATCATTGATATCTCTTTCAATGTCACCCTCCTATTCACCCAGATCACTGCAAGATCTGTTTCAATCTAACTGTTTCTTCTTTCGTAAGATAGTTACTAGCAGCCGCACACTCACTAGAAACCCTAATTAATAAATTAATCTAACTCGATTACTACTCTAGATCTGAATCATGAAAATTAATTGATGGAAACTGGGTTTAAGAAACTAAGATCAAGAATTGCTTTCTATGATTATTTCACGCGAGATAATCATCTAATTTTACCCACTTCACAATTTACCATGCTGCACATGCATAAATCGTAAAAATGCTACTCATTTCCGCGAATTTTTCTACACCGGCACACTCATTAGAAAACTCTAGCTAAGATTCATAAAAAGAACTAGTCAACTAGTGAACTAGTGGGTGATTAGGTTCACAAACCACTGGGCTTATAAATCTAACATAAACACGAAGTAAAATTATGTAATTAGGAATATGTCGCAGTTGAATAGAAAAATACTCTCGGAAATTGATAAATAGTGGGTTCAAGAAGTCAAATCCAAAGCAATGAATTTAAGCTTCCATGAAAAAGCTTAGTTCTCTAGGAAAAATAAAACCAAAGATAAACCCTGAATTCTAACCTTAAAAGGAGTATATATACTTCCTTCTAAAACTAAACCTAAACTCCTAATAATAATAAGAAAAAGGAAAAAGAAAAAATAAAATAAACTCAAATTGCTTCCTCTATTAGTGGTCAACCCGACGACTCTGGCCAATAACGAGCAGGCACGGGAGCCCACACATTGTATTCACACCCACGTGCCGTAATTTGAATTTCTTACTTTCGCATTTCGCCTTGAGTCCTCCGCAAGTTTCACTTTCTTGCAGCTTGGGTCCTCGGAACTTCACCAATTTGCAAAAGCAGCTCTCTTCGCTTCTAATATCTTGACTTTCGACTCATCGAGAGTATTGGAGCATCCAAATATGGAATAAAACACTCCAAATACCACTCGAATTACAATTAAACCCAAAATACATTTTAGTCCAAAAATTACATAAAACTAATCTAAATACATGAAAATAACAATTTAAGCTCGTAGAAACCTAGAAAATAATGGTATAAAATTCGGCCCATCAAATTCCCCTCACGTCTTTTACTCCTTTACTCGTCCCCGAGTAAAATCATAACCCCTTCTTAAACTCCGGTCTATTTCAGCGTAGCATGGAAGAAAATGATTTCCTAGTCTCCCTCTAAGAACCACCAATCAAAAATCAAACAATAAAATCGAAGTGTAGAAACTCAGGCTCCGCTTATAACTCCTCAAAGAAATAATAAAAATGACATTAGGTCGGATACAAACACCATAATAGCGGTATCCAAACTAAATGCCCACTCAAAAGCCAAGGAGAGACTAAAATTGTCCTAAATTTTCCCCTACGTGCTTATCTCATAGCCTACAATCCCCCTTTACAACTAAAGTCTTATGTATGATTTATAATTAAGCACAAAACTTTTACCTCAGTAAGCAAAACACCTACACCGACTCCCCTTATATCACCAAAAGTGAAAGATGAGGATTTTCTAACCTAACACCTTCCTAACTGAGCCTCCTACGCCTGCTAATGAAAATTTCTAACCCGCGACTCCAAACCCCCCTATGACGCTAACACAGGTGTAATAAATGATAATACAGTATCAAAACCTTCACTTCTTTGCCTTAAGAACCCTTTCGGGTTTTCACTTAGCCTTCTCATTTTTTTTCTTCAATTTTTTTATATATATATTTTTATTTATTATTTTTTTTTTTCAATTTCAATTTTTTTTTAAAGAAATAATCACAAAAAAAAAACTAAACAAATCAAAAAGAACTATACTGTGAAACTCCATCCCTCACTAAACAACGTATAGTCCTATGTACGTAAGATATAAAACAAAAAGTGGTAAGGTTTGCCTTTCCTAGACTGCCGAGGCGGTGAGTGTGAAACCAATCGGCCGGCCCATGATATGGGATCCTCGCTTTCGAGCTACTCCCTACAATGTCAGCGATCAAGATCAAAGGTGAATAATGACCATTTATTTCAAGAGTTTGAGAGTCTGAGGCTAAAATGGAAATTAGGTAGAAAATGGGGGAGTAAGCTTCAGATTGAAAGTTTAGGGGCCAAATTCTGGAAAATTGGGAAAATAAGGGATCAAATTGGTTTTAGAAAGTTCAGGGGGCTAAAGAGAATACGGGAGAAAAGGAGGGGGTAACCCATATGGCGCGATGGGCATGAAAAAGAAAAACTGCTGGGAAAGGCCAGCCTGTGTTGAGAGAATTGGGGCATGGCTGCCGTTAGAGCATTAGCCTTAGCAACCAGCCTCAGCCAGGGCCCTGCTGGAAATGGCCTGGGGTCAGGGTGCTTTCTTTCCTGTCTCGAAATCTATTGTTTCACTCTCTTTTTTTTTTCTTTTTTTTTTTACAGGCCTCTATTATTTTTTTTTCAAGCCCAAATATTTTTATTTTTTACGGGGCCACTTTTTTTTACCTCAGATTTTTTTATCTGGCTCAGCACGCCTCATTTACGGTTGATAATACGGCCTTGAATTTCAACAAATGGTAGCAGGGCGCCAAGACAGGCTGAATGGGGCGCGCACAGTGGCAAAGAATTTTATAAGCTGGCTCTCCCTTCGGCTCTTCGGCGGTGCGGCGCCATATAAACTTTTTTTTGAGGCGGACGCCTGGCTTTTTTTGTGGAGCCCAGTGTTATGTGACTGCCGCCTTCAACCTGCTAGACTTCGAGCTATAAAAAACTACTACGTAAAGCATGACAAGTACCAATTCCATAATAATAAATAAGTAAAAGAAATATCATAAAAGACAAAAACAATGAAATTTTCGAGTCGCCTCCTGGTAAGTAGTTTCGCCGCTTCTTTACCAGTCTTTAGCTAAACTAATCTTGCCGTAAGCCCCAAACAAGCATCAAATTTTAAGTCTTTGGACAAATTTGCACTGAGACCCCAAGCTAAATTTATGAGGGTACCGTTGTACCTCATTAGTGCAATACTTATCCATCAAATCCGTTTGAGCTCAAATTGACCGCACAAATCCACTTAGTCTTCTTTGTTCGCCAAAAAGTGCTTAAACCTCCAAGTAGCTTCTCCTCTGTCTCTGCATCCCGGACCCATTTTAGCTATTACGACACTTCTTCCTCACCTCCAAATGCGTGCTTTCGGTGCTCGGGAAGCATTCTTCGCCTTTCTTGGTCCATAGTTTTGCATTAGGTATTTTCAACCCATTTTTTACATCATAAATCCGACTACAAGCCTTGGACACATCCTCTCCCACCTTCGGCTCAGCTCACACACTTGCCATGAAACATAAAAGCGCTATGAACAACCCTTATAGGGTCTTTATTGGAGTAAAAAATGCTTGAACTCTACTTAAATCCCCATTCGAACTCTGATAGTTAGTCAAAGATCCGTTGGAAACATCCAACTTAGAAATATGAGCCGCTATGACATAAATGGCCTCCTTACGACGGAGATGCAGGAGCCTCAGGATCCGTATCCAGTATTCTAGTACATAAAACGTGGGAAAAATAGAGATTTACCAACTCATAGGCAAACACATCCTCAACCTTCCTTGGGTAGTAGCATTGAATCTTATCCTCAAATAACTCAATTATTACCTGCGTATTCTTGTGAGAGGTCCTAACTTAAGATTTTAAAGCAAATACATCAAGTGACATTGATTGATCAGCACCCAAGTCAAGCAGATGGCGTATGCTACTGTCAGGAATCATCATCCGGTACAAAGACAATAGACGAATAACAAAAATGATGTATCACTTTGCACAATTATCTTTTTCGGGCATCTTCTTACATGGATGACCCGCAGACACGTGCTCTTTCATCTTCGCCTCTTTTCTCGACTTCTCGCCTCCACAACTCCTTCCTGTAAAGAACTTTAGCATATCTGGAGACAGCTCCCGCAAAAAGTCTAAAAATGGGATGTTTACCTCAAGCCTTCTTGAGAAAGCTATCATATATAGCCTCATTGTCAGACTGGGTTTGCGATGCTCTCTGCGAGAGCCTGTAAGGAAATGGAGAACATCCGGCTCAATTTAAAGCGTGGGCTCTGGTGTAGCTTTCTTCTCCTCTCCTCCGGGTCTTCTCGTCGGGGCGTGTGACTGCCCGCTCAACTCTCGATTCTGACGGCTCCTCCGGCATAACTTCCTTCCCCGCCTGCCTTACTCACTGCGCGAGGTCATGCTGGCACAACACTCTGTGAAAGGGTTCCGCCAGCCCGTGATAGCAACTTTCCTAATGCTCTAGCCTCCCGACCCACTAACAAACGCTCCTCAGTGCCACAAGATTCTGCACCCGCCCCTATCTCTGCCTCTCAAGACTATCGATACCGTATCGCCCTTCCGCTACAGCTGGAAACTGCTGGAAAAAATGGTCAATACTTCGAGCTAACAGTGTACAGGGAACATATCCCTTCGTAGAAGTTTGTCCGCTCCACGTTGGTTACAAGCGGTCAGGCCGGAAGCACTATAATGCGGCCTATAAGCATCAGACTGACACTTCCGGTATCGTCAGTCACGACTAAGCATTACGCGGTGCCACAGTATTCTTGCTGGCGGCCGTATGGTGGAAGTGCGTGCGATTAGTGGGATATCACTGACTCAGAGCGGACCCATCAATAATTGTCTCATCATCCCTTAAGGTCCTCAACATCCGTCTCAAGCTTATTTTTCACACCACTACAAGAATTCGCAAAGCAATTAACCCTCGTCCGAAACTCGACCTCCCGCCACGCGTCCGAGTGCTCTTAGCCAACTCATCTATAATCTCATTAGCCTCCTCGCCGTCTTCCTTGCTGAGTATACCGCCCCCACAACAAGAATCCACCAACCGCTTATCCACGATCACAACCCTCCATAGAAATATACTATCAATTGATCATCATCAAATCCATGATACGGGCAACTTTTGCACAACTTATGGAACCTGTTATAATAATCATATAGCGTCTCCTCTACCTTCTGCTCCATGTTGCTAATGTCCCGCTTCATCACATTGATCTGATCTGGAGGAAAGAACTCATCAAGAAACACCTCCTTTATCTGCTGCCATGTGGTAATGCTGTTAGGCGGCAGATGGTAATACTATGCACTAGCCTCATCTTTCAGAGTGAAAGAAAATGCTCTAAGAAAGAGATGCTCAATCGGAAGTGCTGCTGGCTTCATGCTCTGACAAATCTGCACAAACTGGGATATATGTTGATTCGGGTTCTCACCGGGCATCCCAGTAAAGTGTGGTAACTGGCTCAACAAACCCAGCTTCAACTCAAATGTAACCCCGAGGGCAGAGTGGGGGAACTAACCGCATGAGGTTGCTCGCTGCAATTCGGGGCGGGTTTTCTCGCCTCAAGGTCTGATTTGCCATCTCGTTTACTAATTCAAACTTTCAAGCAGATTGTCAAGAGAACAAAGGACCTTACAAGGTTCCACACTAAAAACAATTAACAAAATTAAAAATAACTAAAAAGAAAATAAAATTAACTAAACTAAACCAACTAAAAAAAATAAATACAAAGAAAATAAAAAGAACAAGAATTAAAATAAGAACGTAAACAAATAAACACCGTTCCCCGGCAACGGCGCCAAAATTTGGTAGGCTAAATCGCACACCTACTAAATTAAACCGGGACTCGGCCACAAGAATGTAGCAAAGGTAAGTCCAGGGTCGAACCACTGAAGAACGGTTATTGATTACGAACTAGTCACACACAAATGGGGGGTTTGTTTGTTGATGAATTAAATCCTATAAACAGAAATTAAACTAATTACGAGCAAAAACAATAATTTAGAAACACTTTAGATTTGATTCCGTCCCCACCTAATTAGTCAACTATCATTGATATCTCTTTTCAATGTCATCCTATTCACCCGATCACAAGATCTGTTTCAATCTCTGTTTCTTCTTTCAGAATAGTTACTAGCAGTGGCACACTCACTAGAAACCCTAATTAATAAATTAATCTAACTGGCACAGTCTAGATCGCAAAATTAATTGATGAACGGTTTAAGAAACTAAGATCAAGAATGCTTTCTATGATTATTTCACACAGATAATCATCTAATTTTACCCACTTCACAATTTACCATGGCACATGCATAAATCGTAAAGATGCTACTCATGAATTTCCTACACTGGCACAGTCATAGAAAACTCTAGCTAAGATTCATAAAAAGAACTAGTGAATTGATAAGGTTCACAAACCCTGGTTATAAATCTAACATAAACACAATTAAAATTATGAATAAGAATAAACAGATTGAATAGAAAAATACCTCAAATTGATAAATAGGGGTTCAAGAAGTCAAATCCAAAGCAATGAATTTAAGCTTCCATGAAAAAGCTTAGTTCTCTAGGAAAAATAAAAACTAAAGACAAACCTAATTCTAATCTTAAAAGGAGTATATATACTTCCTTCTAAAACTAAACCTAAACTAATAATAATAATAAGTAAAAGGAAAAAGAAAAAGAAAATAAAATAAACTCAAATTACTTCCTCCTGCGCGGTCAACTGATGCACTCTCGGTCAATGAGCCTGGGGAGCCCACACATTTGTCTTCACACCCACGTGCCAGAATTTGAATTTCTTACTTTCAGATTTCTGCCTTGGTCCTCCAAGTTTCAGCTTCTTGCAGTTTGGTCCCTGGAACTTCACCAATTTGCAAAACAGTCTTCCGCTTCAATATCTTGACTTTGACTCCTCGAGAGTATTACATCCGAATATGGAATAAAACACTCAAATACCCTCGAATTACAATTAAGCCCCAAAAATACATTTTAGTCGAAAATTACATAAAACTAATCTAAATACATGAAAATAACAATTTAAGCCTCATAGAAACCTAGAAAATAATGGTATAAAATCCGTCACATCATTTACTTATCTATTATGATTAAGTTTGCTTGGACGTAAATATCACATTGTCGTAGTTATATCTGATTTTCAATCTTTCTCCAAAATGAATGTCTATTTTTGTCTTGATCATCAAGAACATCAATAGATATTCATTTTGGGATGGAGGGAGTAACTATTTTTCAAAACTCAGAAAGCATGTTATAGTAGTTTTAGTGTTGTTCTTAAATGTCGGAGGTTTATTTTCCTAACCATATGATATATGCTAAATATCCATGTGAAAACTATTCAAATTGACCATATAAGTCAAAAGTTTAACTCTTTAATTAGCACGGATATAGTAGCTTAATTTTATTGATAAATAATCATGAACATAAAATTTGCCCCCTTGTCCCAAAATAGGTGTCGTGTTTGATTTGGCTATTCTCGTCATATATATCGTACTTTAGTGGGAGTATTCTCGTCGTATATAAAGCACTTTAGTGGATGTATTCACGCCATATATATCGTAATCCATCTGGTTCATTTGTGTATTTCGAATGATAATTGAATCTTTGCATTATATTCCAGGATGTCCATTTACCTTTCTTAAAATTTGTTAGTGTCAGCCACACTCTCTAACAGATTGATGTATCAGTTATGGTACTACTGATACTGATTAATAATAAGAACAATAAAACATCACTGCTTTATCTAGAAAATCTTCTTACTGATCCTGGACCACCCAAGTGCAGATGTGCAAGTTCTTTCTTCAGCAACGATGTCGATTTGGTACTAACTGCCGCCTATCACATGGTATGTAAAAACAGTGTATTAACCCCTACTACTAGACCTTGTAAGTGGTCAGTAACTGGTATTATCATTTTTTTTTCCATTTCTCTTGGTGTCAAAAGATTGTAATGCCAATAAAGATCTTTGCAAGGCAGCAATTTGAAGAACACTATGAACCCCTTTTTTGATCTTATCTGGAATTTTGACAGAATGATGAATGTTTTGTGTTAACCATCTATGTGTGGATGATGCAATTCTTGGTCAATAAATCACATTGTAATGCTGACAGACATGCTATTTAGTCTTCTTACTTATAGGAACTGACTTTTTTTTTTTTTGCACTAGGCATTGATCTGCCTTTTCTTTCACTGAAGAAGTATACCCCAACAATGCTGGATCAGTCACTGGTGGGGTCTACTATATGGGCTATCTCAGACAGTAAAAATGGCATCTGGCGGGAAGCTGAACTAGAATCATGGGATGACAAACTTCAATTGGGTAATGTAGTTTTTCGAGATGACAGAAGTTCCTCAAAGCTTGGAACCGACTCTATTACACTCTCCGAATTTGCTCAAATGACTGACGATGAAGAAGCTGAAGCTGACTCTTCAAGTTCTGATCAATCTGATTCCACCAACTACGAAGAAGAAGGCGCCAGCTCAGAAGCCGGTTTAGGATTTCTTGATAGTTCTACCCTTCAGAGGGGAATACAGACGGACACAGTAATATTTGCCAAGTGGGAAAATCATACCCGAGGTATAGCTTCTAAGATGATGGCCAACATGGGTTATTCTGAAGGGATGGGTTTAGGTATTTCCGGGCAAGGAATACTGAATCCCATATCCGTAAAAGTTCTTCCCCCAAAGCAATCTCTTGACCTTGCTTTCGAGAGTGGGGACCACAACAACAACAACAACAACGAAGAAAATCTTGGGAAAAAACGAAGCAGGGGCGGGAAGAGAAAACGCGACAAGAAGTTTGCAGCAGCAGAAAGAGCAAAGAAGGAGAATAAAGAATCCAGCCCTGATGTGTTTGCCCTCATCAATACGCAGCTTGCAAACCACGCTGAAGCATTGAACGGGGGCGTTTCTGGAAAGAGAAGTAGGAGTAAAGAGTCTGGAGATGGGAATAAAGAAGATAGGAAGGCTTTGATTGGTTACGACAATGAGGTAATGCAGTTGAGGGTAAAAGTAGAGAAGCTGGAAGAAATGGCGAGCCGGAATAAGAAAGAGAAAGTAGTTTATGAGGCGGCTTTGAGGAAGTTGAATGAAACTCGGAAAGCTCTGGCGAATGTTGAGGCGGCTCAGGCGTCTGTTTCTAGTGCTGTAAACAGAAAAGAAAAAGAGAAGAGATGGCTGAAGTTTTGAAAGGTACTCAACTAGTTATATGTGATTGTATTTATTTTATACAGTTATAAACATGATTTAATTCTACTTTTTAAGTTAAGGTCTCAGAATCATGGGTGGGAATGGTAGATGAACTGTTATTTAGTACTTTCCTCTCGTCTTAAATGATTGTCCTCATGCTTTTTGACATTTATTTACGAAGGAACTTTTTGAACAATAATTTTAGGTTTATTTAACTATACAAATGAAAATCTAAAACTCATTATTGATACACCATCGATAATACTATCAATTGCAAGTTTTAGATCTTCATTTGTATAATTAAATCAACCTAAAATTATTGTTCAAAGTTTCTTGGTAATAAATGCAAAAAAAAGTGGGACAATCATTTTGGGACGGAGGGAGTATTTCACTTGATACCATTTTTCTCAACAGATATCCTATGTTATAAATTTGCCCAAAAATATCACAATATGATTCAGTTCTTTGCAATTTATATAAGGGGCATTTATCAAAAATTACTTTTGAAAGATGGATATTACAAAAAAAAAAAAAAAACCAAACAAGTTGGATATTACAAAAACTATTTTTTATCTTTTTTTTTTTTTTTTGCATTTATCTGTCAACACAACTGATAAATGCATTTATCAGTTGTTTTAAACAAAAAATAAAGCACAAAATACTCTTTAAAAAACTGATAAATAAATTTATTAGTTGTTTAACCAAAAAATTAAGCACAAATACTCTTTAAAAAACTGATAAATGGGTTTATTAGTTATAAACAACTGATAAAAATACATTTAGCAATTGTTTTAACAAAAAAATCAAGAACAAAATACTCTTTAAAAAACTGATAAATTAATTTATTAATTAAAAACAACTGATAAATGCATTTATCAGTTGTTTTAACTGATAAATGCATTTATCAGTTGTTTTAAATGAAAAAGGCAAAAAAAAAAAAAACAGTTTTTTTGTAATATCACATTTTAATTTTTTTTTTTTTTTTTTTTTTTGTAAATAACATCTTTTTGATTTAGTTTTTGATAAAAACTCCTTTATATTAAAACATACTCCCTCCGTCCCGATAGAAACCGCACAGTTAGTTACTGTTTGCGCGCGGATTAAGGAAAAAAATAATGATATAAATATTGTGAGTGTAAAAGTAAAATAGGAGAGAGAATGAGTCAAGGGAATAGTAAATTATAATGGTGTTGTGAGTATTAAAATAATGTAGGAGAGAGAATGAGTGGAGGGAATAGTAAAGATTCTTTGCCATTTTAGGAAGTGTGCAGTTTCTAGCGGGACGCCCAATGAGGAAAGTGTGCAGTTTGTAGCGGGACAGAGGGAGTATTCGGTAAGTAGGTAGGTAGTGGATGTTAATGTTTTAACCGCACAAGAATTATTCGTGAATTTTGAGATGTCTGGTAGACGTTTTCTCGTAAACCCGGATTTTACATATATTCGAGTGCTCAATGCAACATATTACCCGAGGAGGAATTTCTTAAATGCCGTATCGAGACGGTGTTCAAGTTTTACTTGAAGAGCAATCCTAACGTTTCAAAATTTAGATTGAAAATATTGTTGTTGTAGGTTAAGAGATTGATCTGCTGCTATTGAAAGTTGGGGTGAGCTTTTTTGTAAAGTGTCATCTCTTTTTTAATTGTGAATGAAAATTGAATTTATCGTTTGCTCAAAAAATAAACTGAAAATGTTATGTTTTTAGCTGATTATGTTAAAAACATAACAGAAACTTTTTAAAACATAACATTTTTTGTTAACCATAATAATCATGTTAATTCAAAAAAAAAAAAAAAAAGGCACCGAAAACTGCCGGAATGTTCAAAACCGGAACGGGCGCTGGACTAAGTAGGGGTGGGCAAAATAGGAGATAATCTTAGGGGTGTGCACGGTCCGGTTTGGTTCGGTTTTAGGCTAAAATCGAAATCGAACCGAAAAATATCGGTTTTTGTATTTCAAAACCGTTCGGTTTCGGTTTTGTTCGGTTTCGGTTTTGTTCGTTTTCGATTTGGTTTCGGTTTGGTTTCGGTGTCGTTTGGGACACCATTCAAAATTTCAGTAGATACATGTTTCATTTTCATTGAACTGAGAAGGAATAAGGAATGACCCACTGCAAGTAGGTTAATGTCAAAAGAAGCTCTCAAAAATTTTGGATGAGAGGCATCTTTATGTGAATATGAATACTACAGGAATATTCAGTTACTGCTTCTTGTATTTTGCACGATTGACTCTTGGAAAGGAGTACATCGAAGTCTCTTGTGTGCACACAACTGTTATCAGAAAAAAACCAACAACAAAGCCACAAAGAAGATTCAGAGTATATTCACAACTATGTATAAAAGTATGTGGCAAAACAAGATAACAGTTACATGTCACACATTGCATATCAACTACACTCATCTTGTTAAATGTTCTTTATATAATTTTTTACTTTATCCTTTATGATACTCCCTCCGTCCAAAAATGATCTTCTGACTTTTCATGTCATCAACACAAAGGTATTTTGAGCAATAATTATAGGCTCATTTAATTATCCGAATGAACAATATTAAACGACAGCGTGTATAAGTAATTTCGGTTCGGTTCGATTTTTTTATCGGTTTTTTTATACGAAACCAAAACCAAACCGGTTCAGCCGGTTTTTGAGTTTTAAAAAACCACACCAAACCATTAAGTGATCGGTTTGGTTTTTCGGTTTCGGTTGTTTCGGTTTTTTCGATTTTTTTTGGTTTTTCGGTTTTTCTGCTCACCCCTAGATAATCTTATTAGGAAAACATGTACTCCCTCCGTCCCAGCCGAGTGTACACTTATTTTCCTTTTGATCCGTCCCAGCCGAGTGTGAACTGACCAAAATGGAAGGGAATCTTCACTATTTACCCCACTTATTCTCTCTCCTATTTTACTTTTAGACTCACAACATTCTCTCTCCTAACTATTCCTTCCACTCATTCTCTCTCCTATTTTACTTTTAAACTCACAACATTCTCTTTCCACTTTTTCTCTCTTACTTTTCCTTAATCGGTGTGCCCAACATTTTGGTTCACACTAGGCTGGGACGGAGGGAGTATATATATTCATATCGGTAATATGGTATGCTATGTACAATCATAACCATAAAAATGGACATGAATTCAACATAAATCCAGTAACCAGAATCTTACTGCAATTATGCATTATACAGAGAGAAGTACAGATAAAATCACAAAAATTCCAGTTCTTTGCTTACAACCTTCTGTGTGTCCTTATAAAGTTTGTCGTGATCATCGTAATTACCTTGGAGCACAAGTAAACGCCTACCAAACACAAGCTTGTCGACCCCAAAAGAAGACCTTTCCACTGCCTTCCCGACACAAGAATCGCAAACGCAGTTGACAAAAGTGCCACTAAAAACAGCGCCTTTTTCCACGCTTCAAAAGCTTTAATGACACTTCTACATTCCTTACAATGAACAACATGCCTAAAGTATCTGTTAGCCAGATTAGGAGCATGGCTATTTCCAACTCCTCCTTTAGCTGGTGAAGAAGCTGCAATGCTAGCAACCAAACCTGCAGGTGCGTGTTCCACTACAGCATGCTCAGTAGGCAGTGAAATTGTCTTGTGACCGAAATAATAAGGCATTCCGTGCCCAACTTTGTCCATCCATTTTCTATATTCGGCTACCCATGTATCAGAAGACCGTAAATTTAAATAAAGTTCCTTAGTGGGTAGTTTTTCTTTCATTAAAATTTCGTTTTGGGAGGATAAAAATCCCATATCTTGCTCGAAAACTTTACTCATGCGTTCTGGATGGAAGTACCATTCCGGGAAAAGATTTGCAAGTGGAGATCTTTTTGTTGTTCCAAATCTTACGATGAGCATTGACTTTCCTTGTCCTGTTGGTCTACAAAGAAAAAGTCCTGAGAAATAGTTTTTCTCACCATTTTTGTCGACAAGTTCTCGGTTGTTTTGGAGATTGCACGGTGCCTCGAATCTTAAGAAGTTTGGCATGGATGGCTGGTCTGACTCCCGGCCCCACCACCCTGCGAATCCACGATCTGTTCTTTCTGTAACCTTGAAAACAAGTGGTTGGGCTTCTTCTCTTTTTGCACTCCAGTCGGTTCTGTCATGGGAGATGGGGACATGGGCTGGATCCATTAGGTTCTCGAGAAGAATGGAATGATCGTAAGGAAGCTCATGTGTAGTTGAAAAATCTTGAAAACCGGGTCTGGCAAAGTTTTCAAACCAAGGAATTTTGTTGAAATTTGGTGGGGTTTTATCTGACATCCATATCCATACAACACCTTGGGAGTCTTTGACCTCGTAAGTTTTAGTACAAGCTGTTATAGGAATTTTTGCATTGGCAGGAAGCTGTTTAAAACACTAAATTCAGTGGACAGTTGTTTAGAAATATAAATTTATGCGTTAGAAATTAAGAATTGAACCTGAGGTATGTTGACACATTTTCCTCGCCTTCAAATTGCCAGCCATGGTACAAGCATTCTAGCCTTCCATCAACCAACTGGCCTTCAGATAGTTTTGCTAGCCTAAGTTCATGTTACTCAAGGTCAAATTTTTGATGATAACAGGGATGGATTAATTTTCCCTTAACATATTTAATGAAAGTTAAACTCAATAAACATAGGCATTATAGAAGCTACAATAATGTGAAGAAAATTTCCTCTTCCTATCCTCTGTTTCATTTCATCAGTATCAAAAATTGTGGCATTCCACCCATTTTTGGGGGCATTAGATTAGATTAGGTGATGTTCCATTTCCGTAAAATGATCTTGGGTTCCAATTAGATTACGGGTCTAGTGGTTCAGAAGGGAATGTTACAAAAAAAAAAAAAATCAAGAACAAAATACTCTTTAGAAACTGATAAATGAATTTATCCGTTATAAACAATCGATAAATTTATCAATTGTTTAACCAAAAAATCATGTTTAACCAAAAAATCAAGCACAAAATACTCTTTAAAAAACTGATAAAGAATTTATCAGTTATAAACAACTGATAAATGCATTTATCAGTTGTTTTAACCAAAAAATCAAGTACAAAATACTCTTTTTAAAAACTGATAAATGAACTTATCAGTTATAAACAACTGATAAATGCATTTATCAGTTATCAATTATAAACAACTGAGTAATGCATTTATCATTAGTTTTAACTGAAAAAAAAATAAATAAAAAAAATAATTTTTTATAATATGACATTTTACTTTTTTTTTTTTTGTAAATAGCATCTTTTTTTGAGGTAGTTTTATTTTAGGATGAAACCTTTGATATAGTCTACTCCCTACGTCCCGCTAGTAACCGCACTGTTACTGTTTGCGCGGGGATTAAGGAAAAAAATAATGATATAAATGTTGTGAGTATAAAAGTAAAATAGGAGAGAGAATGAGTGGAGGGAATAGTAAATTATAATGGTGTTGTGAGTATTAAAATAATGTAGGAGAGAGAATGAGTGGAGGGAATAATAAAGATTCTTTGCCAATTTAGGAAGTGTGCGGTTTGTAATGGGACGCCCAAAATAGAAAGTGTGCGGTTTGTAGCGGGACAGGGGGAGTATGTCAACTTCTCTATACTCTTATCACCTTATTTAGTGGAATAGCAATCTCATCATTAGTATGCAGGAAACAAGCTTCGTTCTACTCTCTCCTCCGTCCCGAAAATATAGTCTCATTTGGATTTTAATGGTCAACACGAGTGAACTTGACCAAATATTAGTGTAAATCTAATCATTCTAGTGAAATTCTAAAAATTGCTATTGATAAATCATTATCAATCGCAATCTTTAGACTTTAATTTGGATTATTATATTGATTTTAATATTTGGTCAAAAAGTTTAATTGTTTTGACCATCAAAAATCAAATTATCTATCTTTCAAAAGGCTGTAATAAACATCACAAGCCTGGACAACCTTCAAAATAAGTAAGCAACAATAGAGAAAAGGGGCTAAAACTTTCCTACATTTCTTTTACAAATTTGCACTTGTATCTCAAATACTCATTTCAATTAAAAAAAAAAATCCATGCCTGCCATATGCCTTTAAGATAAATTTGAAAAACAAAAAAATAACTATCTATTTATAACTTTTTATTTTTTTTGAGTGAACTAATTTTTTGACCCTAGTATAATTTGGTGATCATCAATTTCATGATCAAATTTTTGAGTTTGCAAATACGATCATATGTTAACCAAATTAACAGTTATTATATACTACTCCCACAATCCCATAACGATAGTTTTATTTGACTATTCAAATATTTTAACAATTTATTTTTGTTTCCATATCTAAACGAAGTTTACATATTACTCCACTACCCCCTCTTCTTCATTTTCTTCATTGGTTGACTCCTATATGCTCCTCTTCCTCTTTTCCTTCTTAATTGACAATTTTAGAATTTCAATAATTTTAACATAACAATTTAGAAAATAAGACTATACAAACAAAAATGGCAAATTGAAAACATCCTTATGAGACAAAACCAAGGGATTATTTAATATGCTTCGGTGATGTGTTCGGCCCCAAAATGATTCTAATACCCTATAATTTTGTAAATTAGTCTGTTCGTTTCATAATAAATGTCCATTTTTTTTTAAAAAATGATGTTAATTAAGAGTAATTTTGAGAAAGAGACCGGAAGAATCACATTGAGTAAATAAAAAAATTTAAAACCATTTAAACCCCATTGATGACAACTTGGAAAACTCTACTTAAAATCATACTCTCTCCGTTCGGAAATAATCTTCTCACTTTTTTTTTTGTCTTTAACTAACATGAAAGATACTTTTAGCAATAATTTTTGTTTGAAGAGAATTGCAAAATAAACCTTAGACAAGTTTATCCGTTGCAAATTGAACCTTGTACATATTCTAATTGCGTAAAAAACCTTGTACTAGAAATTTGATTGCAATTTGAACCTTCCATCCGTTAGGGCATTTGCAACCATGGCACAAAGTCACGGCATGGGCATTAGGTGGCATCCAAGACATCCCCATCCACGACTTTTACAAAGACATGGATGACTTTTCATTTTTTTGACATGCCAGAAGCCGTGGTTCAATGGGGGAAAAAAAAATCAAACCTTTGACCAATTAGAGGGTGACACGTGTCATATTTTTGATTTTTTTTTACAAAAATTGCAATTAACATATAAAAAATAATAAAAATACAAGAATACTGAAAAAACTACCATTATTAATAAAAAGTAGGAGAGAGAAACTGATGACTTTTGTCATGAATGGAGATAAAATTGTTTGGAGTTGTGTTTTTGATGACTGATGACGTGGAGCTGAGGTGGAGGAGAGAGGGATGGGTTTGAAGTTTCATTGTTAAAGATGCTCTTAGTTGTAAATGTTATCTAATTTCTATTGTTCCTCTAAAGGTTAATTTAATATACTTTAATTTATTATTATTCATAAAAGTTATTTCACTCATAAATATTAAAATAAGATGTTCATTACTTAGACCATCTACAGCCATGACTTTAAGTCATGGTATTTGCTGAGGTGGCGGAGAAAAACTTTCCAATCATGACTTTTACAAAGTCATGTCATGACTTTTCATTACACCCTTTTGCCAGAAGCCGTGTGTCACGGCATAAAAAAAAATCAAGACTTTGATCAATTAGAGGGTGACACGTGTCAGATTTTTTAAATTAATTTTTTCAACAAAAATTGCAAATAACATATAAAAAATAATAAAAATACAAGAATATTGAAAAACTACCATTATTAATATTTTATCAATCTCTATAATTAAAATAATTAATTATAATGAAATTTATAATTAAACATTTATATAGTACAATAATTAATAATTATATATAGTAGTAATAAATGTAATATAAATGAGTAGGAAACAAAAAATAGGGTGGGATATAATAAAAAGTAGGAGAGAGAAACTGATGACTTTTGTCATGAATGGAGATAAAATTATTTGAAGTTGTGTTATTGATGACTGATAACGTGAAACTGAGGTGGAAAAGAGAGTGATGATTTTGAAGTGGTATTGATAAAGATGCTCTTAAGCATTAATGTCTCTTTGGCTAATTTGTACAACAATGAAATAACTAAATACGAATAATAATAATGAGTACAACTGATTTCACTTGTCATAGCTCTATATAAAAAAGGTCATTTTTTGACAAGACACTTTTTTAAAATATACTCCCTCCGTCCCACGTGAATACAAACTTATTTCCTTTTTGGTTCGTCC
Organism: Adenophora triphylla var. japonica; assembly: GCA_022495995.1. Lineage (NCBI taxonomy): Eukaryota > Viridiplantae > Streptophyta > Magnoliopsida > Asterales > Campanulaceae > Adenophora > Adenophora triphylla. The sequence goes on along the minus strand of JAFEMH010000404.1, from coordinate 777,679 downwards.
CACGTGAATACAAACTGCCCAAAATGGAAATAAATTTATTATTTTATATTCACCCTACCCCACCCACTCATTCTCTCTCTTCATTTCCTACCACACATTTTTATTATCTTAATAATACTTCTTAATTATTGTGCCCAAGAAATTGATTTGTAATCACATGGGACGGAGGGAGTATACTCTCTCCGTTCTTCGAGTGGATATCAAAAATTTGGACACACAGATTAAGAAAAAGTAAGAGAGATAAAAAATGAAAGAAAATATTGTGAGTATGAAAAATTAAATAGGAGAGAGAATGAGTGGGAGGAATAGTGATTTGATTGGTGTTGTGAGTGTAAAAGTAAAATAGGAGAGAGAATAAGTGGGGAAAATAGTAAAGATTCTCTTCCATTTTAGACAGTCTCCATTGAACTGAGACGGACCAAAAAGGAAATAAGTATCCACTCGACAGGAACGGATGGAGTATTTTACTTTCTTTGTACCTTCTTAAAATCACTCAAAATTTATTAGTTAAGTGGATAAGAATAGGTAATGTATTATTCTTAAAAAAATGACTTGTCAAGAGAACTTTATTTTATCAAAAGGCATTTTCGAAAATGGATCGAGGAATATTTGTAAAAAAAAAATAGTAGTTTACATTTAGAATAATACTTTACATATATATATATATATATATATATATATATATATATATATATATATATATATATATGCTTAAATAATAATTTTAGGGTGATTTTAAAAAGACATAATTGGGCAAAATATTACTCCCTCCGTCCCACTTCAAGCAAGGTTCCTACTTTCCTTTTTGGTCCGCCCCACTTCAAGATTTCCTTTCATAAATGGCAAATTTTGAATATATTTATACCCTTATAATTTAATATATTTACAAAAAAATCATTCATTATACCCTTATAAAGTTAACATATTTTAAAAAAAAACAACCAATCATTAACTTACCATTCCTCCCACTCATTCTCTCTCCTATTAAATATTTTTAACTCTTATATTCTCTCTCCTCTTATCTTCTACCTATTTTCAAAAAAACCAATCATTAACAACTATTTCCTATCCCACATTCAACTTTTACATTATCTCTCCTCTATTCTAAACAACACAAACAAATTTTTTTCTTAAAAAACGTGAAACCCACACCAAGGAACCTTGGTGTGGGACGGAGGGAGTATCTTTTAAAAAAATATCTTGTCAACAATGACCATTTTCTTGGATCGGAGCTCTTACATTTTTTCATTGAAAATATTTTTACTATTTATTTTTATTTAGTTAGTTCCATAGTATACAAATTAGTCAATAAACATTTATGTTAAGAGATACTGATATTTTACTTGCTTAACATTCTTCAAATCTCTCTAAAATAATTAGTTCAAGTAGGTGTATAACACATAAATTTCAATAATAATGTTTACTTATTTATATTTATTTTAAATTAATAATTTTAGAATACATATTTTATGTTAAAAATGGGGATACAATTTTATTTAATACAATCAGCAATAAGAAAATATAATAAAATTAACCTTTGGAGTAACAATAGAAATTGGATAAATTTTAGGGGTGAAAGTTCACTTTTCTAACTCATTTTATAACGACTAACGGACAGAAGGTTCAAATTGCAACCAAATTCCTAGTGCTTGGATTTTTACGAAATTATTATGTGTACAAAGGTTAAATTTGCAATGATTAAACTTGTCCAAGGTTTTATTTTGCAATTATCACTTTTAGTTTGATTTAATTCGTATACATATATTATGAATACTATCAAAAATAATTTTTAAATATATAATATTTAGATAATTAAATTAACTCAATTAATTGCTAAAAAAAAAAAAAGTGAGGATTACATATACCTATGAGGGCAGCGATCTTGAAAACATCGAAGAGTGTGAGTTGAATCACGATACAAAACGACTTGCTGGTCAAAGACAGTCAAACCCAAAGGAGCATCGTCCGGTATATTCTTTGTTAAATACAATGGATACCATTCCTCCCTCCAATTATACTCCACCACACCCTCACTCTTCTTATCCTCTTCTTCTGTTCCCACCAGAACACCATCTTCTTCTTCTTCAACTAACGACCTCGTCGTACCAGCGCCGGCGGTAGTAAAGTACTGCTGTCGTTTCTGACAATTTTTGATCCATAATTGTCTGTTTGCCAGTTGCTGGGGGAAGCTACGACGTTGGTTCTGGTTCGGGCACCGGAAGCCGGCGTTGGTCTGAATCATGGTTTCTGAGAGAAATGGTAGTTGGAATTGGATCAAAGACATGATGAATCAGGGGATCGCTGGAGTGGAGTTGTGTGGTGTGGATACCAATCCAATTTTTGGTATTCTACCTACAAAAAAATTGTAGAGAAAGGAAGGAAGGAAGGTTGCTTTTGCGTGTGATGTCGGAGCACTTATCTCCGCCACACAACTATTTCCTTCCTATGTACCCACATGTATGACAAACGATGCTCTTCATACTACTAGAACATGTTAAATTCTCTCTCTCTCTCTCTCTCTCTCTCTCTCTCGAGATTGTCTTACTTCTTTTTTTTTTTTTTTTTTAATATTTAACCTTTGATCATTTAAAAAAAAAAAAAACTTTGATCATTAAATAAAATAAAAATGACCATAAAAGAAAAGAATCTATAGGATAAGTTCAAAATATACTCCCTTCCTTGGTTTCATATGATAAGTTCAAAATATAATTCCTTCATTTAGAAAAAATAGTTTCATTTTTTTTTTCACGATTAATTTTTCTTATAAACTTGCGATAAGGATAGAGATGCCCATTCGGTTCGGATCGACGGTTTTTTAAACTGGCGGTTCAGCCAACCGGTTTGCCTTTGAACCGTAACCGGATCGGATATAGACGGTTCCGGTTCACGGTTTCGAACCGTCCGTATGGTTTCGGTTCCGGTTTTGAACCGTGATTTTCAAAAAAAAAAAAAAATTGTTTTTTATTTGTTATGTTTTTTGATATATTTTTTAAATAAGAAGCAACATTAGAAACATGATGATGATTCTAACGATGTTGCTTGTTTTATACTTGCCACCATGTTTAAAGACTCTTATCCCGCCTGAGATGTCGACCAGATCGGAGGGACGAGTTCGGGCAGATGAGCGAGAGGCCAGTCAGAGTGTGGCCAAGAAGGATGGTAGGCGGGCGAGGGAGATGTCGCCGCCTAAGGATAAAGGCAGAGAGCCAAGGAGGCGGGATGCGACAAAGGCGAGATCTGAAGGTGCGGCTACTAAGAGAAAGCATCCGGGTCGGGATGAGGGAAGGAGGATGAGAATTTATCACAAGTCGGGAAACTTGCGCGACGAGTCATATTATTATGAGTACGAAAGTGACGAGGGGTCGACTGCGGGAAGAGATTATATACCTAGTCGCTCGAGATACTCAGATGATGGGACTTACGTGGAAGAGAGATCACAAAGGTCAAGGCATTCTGATAGAGCTCGTCGAAATGAGAAGTCGCCGCGCGATAGAGATTGCGGGCGGCGTGAAAGGAGGGATAGAGATAAGGAAAGGAATAGGGATGAGAAAGTCGCCGGCGTAAAAGGGCGGAAGCTATTAAAGTGGCCGAGGCTTTGAAAGCCGCTGATATGGCTAAAGCCGCGGAGTTGGAGAAAGCTAAGAAAGATGAAGATGATAAATGGAAATCTGAGATGGCGGAAATGGCAAAGAAGATCAAAGAGTTGGAGGCGGGAACAAAGCCTGCTGAGGTGAAGGGTTCTTACCTAGCTCCGTTTGCAAAGAATATTCAGATTGTCGCCCCTGATCCCGCATTCCGTATGCCAAATTTGCCAAGCTACTCAGGAAGTTCTAGAGCTAACACTCATATTGGCGGTTTTGAGGTTATTTTGTCGTTGTTGACGGAGAATGAAGCTGTGATATGTAAGGCGTTTGCGAGCACTCTTGTTAATCATGCCCTAGAGTGGTTTCTAGCTCAGCCAGCGGAATCAGTTCTCGGATACCAAGATCTAAAGGCAAAGTTTTTGGCGAGATTCAGTGGATCGGGAGCCCAGCCCGTGCAAAAGACTGAGCTGTGTAGCCTCAAACAGCGGGAAGGAGAGGAGATATCGGCTTTTACTGACAGATTTATGGATGTCGCCAATCGGATTGCTGAAGTTACCCAGAGCGAGATTATTATGTTATTCAATGCGAGTTTGTTGCCGGGGCACTTTAAGCAGGAATTTTGTACGAGGTTGACAAAGACGACTGGTGAATTGTATGAAAGAGTAAGAGCATTTTGTAGTGGCGGAAAGGAGCCAGGAGTTAAAGTCGCCTCTGCGGCAACCGGCTCTGGCAAGAAAAGTGTGAAGGAAAGGATCGAGGTGGTGAAATAGGAAAGTAAAGGTGATAAAAGAGGGCGCAGCGGAAAACGTTCTGGCGGGACTGGGGGTAGCCGCGGTGGTAGTGGAGATCAAAGGAGAGTAATCAAGTTTAGCCGATTGAATACCACTCTTAGCGAGATATTGAGAAGGGAGGAATTGCCTGAACCGTATGCTATCAAAGAGGGATCCTATATGGCCAGAGATCAGAATAGCTATTGTGATTTTCACAAAGATAAGGGGTATGTGACAGAGGATTGTTATAATTTGAGGAGGATAGTTCAGGTGAGAATCGATAAAGGTGATTTCAAGCAGTATCTTGAGCAGAAGGAGAGGCGAGATGAAGGGGTACAACAGGAGAAAACTCGGGATCGAAATGTGGTCAATGTCATTCAGGATCCATTGCCCAGCGTTGCCCAGCTAGATAATCAAATTATGATGTTGTCGCATAGTTTTGACATCCCTCCGTTTGTCGCCAGCGAGGATAGGGTGATCGCTTCTCGAGAGCGAGTTAGCCGCAACAAAGGGTCAGCGGGAACCAACCAGTGATTATAACCATCTGTCCGGGAAATAACATAGTCCAGTGCGTGATGGTGGATTCAGGAGCGAGTCGGAATGTGTTGTATTATGAGGCTTTCAAAAGGATGAACTACACTGACGCGAATTTGGTGCCCTACAAGGGATTTTTGGAGGGATTCACGAACCATTCGGTTAAAGTGAAGGGAACAATCATGCTGGAGGTGGAGATTAGAGAGGGCGAGATGGCTAGAAGCGAGAACGTAGAATTCATGGTGATCGACTTAGTCTCGCCCTACAATGCTAATGTCAGAATTCCTTTCATGTTGAGTTTCGAAATGGTGTTGTCCATCCCGCATCAAAGGGTAAAATATCCGACTTCTAGAGGCGTGGGTTGTTTGAAGAGTGAAGCTATCCCAGTTGCGAGAAAGAAGAAAGAGATGATAAAAGCCAAGGGGGCTTCTACTAGTTCATTGACAACGAAGGCTGATTCTCGTCAGTTGAGGATTAATGTGATTGAGCCTGAGAATGACTGGGTAGTAACTGAAAGCATGAAGAGCGGCACGGCTTTGATTGTCGCAGGGGCGAGTACTGGAGTTGCCAGTGAGAAGCCTGAGGCGGGAATGGTCGTATTTGAGGATGAGCGAGAAAGGGAAATGATGGTTGTGCGAGAACCTGATTACGTGTGCTCCGAGCAGGATGTCGCAGGAGAGCTTGATCTGGGTATGGAAGTCGTGGATGCGACACCGAATTTGAGCTATGCTAGGGTGGTTCAGTTTGTCCAGATGAGGGAGCCCAGAATTGAAGAGATAGTGATGGAGGAAATAGTTGATGATTCGGAGGAGGATTGTGAAACAGTGGAGGTGGAAGATATAGAGGGACGACCTACGGGCAATGTGTTCGATAACCCTGGAAGGGTGATTCCCGCCGTAGGACCAATCAGCAAGAAGCGAAAAAGAATTGAAGTCGAAACGTTGCAAACGCGAGATGAGCCAGAGATTCAGGCTGATGAGGATCTGGAAGAAGTAGAGATCAACCGATATTTCCCGGAGCAAAGAGTTAAAATTGGGAAGCAGTTGTTTAGGGATGAGCGGGAACGTTTGGTTGAGTTTTTAAAGGAGAATTTGGATGTGTTTGCTTGGCGGCCAGAGGATATGAGGGGCATAAATGAGAATGTCGCCCTGCACTGTTTAAATGCCGACCCAAACATCGAGCCATTCAAGCAAAGGGTTAGGCACTTGTCGCCAGAGAAAGAGACGGCAGTTTTGGAGGAAGTGGATAAGTTGCTGAAGGCGGGAATCATTGAAAAAATCCAATACCCTGTCTGGTTGGCATGCCCCTGCATGTATGGTGTCAAGTCGAATGGAAAGTGGAGAATGTGCATTGACTTCACAGATCTAAATACCGCTTGCCCCAAGGATTGTTACCCGCTCCCAAAAATTGACAAGTTGGTTGATTCGATTGCTGGTCATCGGGTTTTCAGTTTCATCGATGCGTATTCAGGATACCATCAAATTAAAATGGCCGAGGAGGGTAAGGCGAAGACAGCTTTTCGAACGCCGCAGGGTAATTTTTGTTATAGAATGATGCCGTTCGGCTTGAAGAATGTCGGTGCGACATATTAGAGGATGGTGAATGACGTGCTCAAGTCGCAGATTGGGCAAAATCTGGAAGCATACATAGATGATATGGTAATAAAGACTGGGGAGTATGATCATGTTCTGGATCTCGCAGAGACATTTGAAAACTTAAGAAGGAATTCAATGAAGTTGAACCCTAGCAAGTGCACATTCAGCCAGGATAAATGTGGGAAAGTTTTTGGGGTTCCCGGTGAATAGGCGTGATCGAGGCCAATCCCGAGAAAATCTGTGCACCGATGGACATGTCGCTCCTGTGTCGATCCGCGAGATTCAGAGATTGAATGGGAGAATCATTGCCTTGGGGAGATTTATTTCCAAATTGGCGGAAAAATGTTTGCCCTTTTTTAAGGTGTTAAAAGGTGTGAAGAATTTTGTTTGGGATGATGAATGTGATGTGGCTTTTGAACAGATGAAAGCTTATTTAGGGAAGCCGCCTTTGTTGTGTAGCCCCATTGAAGGAGAAGATCTGTTTGTGTACCTGGCGGCTTCCGACTTTGCAGTAGCCGCAGTGTTGGTAAGGGAGGAAGGAGGAGCCCAAAGACCGATCTCTTATGCGTCAAAAGCATTGAGCGACATTGAGGCAAGATATTTTAATGAGGAGAAATTGGCTTACGCTTTGGTTGTCGCCGCGCGGAAACTAAGAGCTTATTTTGTCGCGCACACCATTGTTGTATTAAGTGATGCCCCATTAAGGAGAATTTCGTAAAGGCCGGATGCCGCGGGAAGATTGTTGAGATGGTCTATTGAACTGACTGAGTTCAATTTGAAATTTGAATCTCGCAGAGCGATCAAGGCACAGACTTTGGCTGATTTCATGGTGGAAACTTCCTTTGCGAGATCGCAGGATGAGCTGGCCAAGATTGTTGGCAAAGATAAGGCGGGAAAGAAGGTTATGTCCCAGCCAGGGAGGAAAGGGAGAGGCCAGCTGATTGTTGGATATTATATGTGGATGGTTCGTCATCCAAAGATGAAGGCGGGGCGGGAATCACTGTAATCTCGCCGGACGGAAAGGTTAAGTATGAGAAGGCACTGAGGTTCAAGTTCAATATTTCAAATAACCAGGCTGAATATGAGGCATTGATTGTCGGAATCGAGTTGGCGAGAGACATTGGGCTGGCGAGGATCGTGATCCATTTAGATTCTCAGTTGATTGTCAATCAGATAAAAGGCGAATATGGAGTGTTGAGCCTAGTTTTGGTGAAGTATTGCAACTTGGCGAGAAGTATCTTGAAAGGTTTCGAATTTTGGGAGTTGGTACAGATAGACCGAGCTGAGAACTCGCGTGCAGATTCGTTGAGCAGAGCAGCGGGATCGCTGGATCAGGGTTTGGCCGAAGGGCCGTTGGTTGAGTTTGTGGAGATGCCAGTGATCAACAGGCCACTGGTAATGGAGATTGAGGAGGCCGAGAAGAATTGGGTAGTGGAAATGAAAGATTTTTTGGAGAAAGAAGAGTTGCCGCTTGAGGAAGGAAAGGCAAAATTGATAAAGGCGACATCACCGCGTTTTACAGTTCAAGATGGTGTGCTCTACAGGAAGTATTTCTCGAAACCATTGATGAGATGTGTGGAGCCAAGCATGGTGCAAAAGGTATTTTTTTAAAATTCATGAGGGTGTATGTGGGGGCTATCCGGGAGCGAGAACCCTGGCAGATAAGGTTTTGTTTCACGGTTACTATTGGCCAAGTTTGAAGAAGGATGCTGAGGTGTATGTGAAGAAGTGCGAGAAGTGCCAGAGATTCGGCAATATTCCCCGCCAGCCTGCTACTGAACAAACCCCTATAGTGCCGACTTGGCCCTTCGACATGTGGGGGATTGATTTGATAGGACCTTTTCCTAAGGCCAAGGGCGGTTGTCAGCACGTGGTTGTCGCCGTAGATTATTTTACGAAATGGACAGAAGCGAAAGCTTTGGCGACAATTAGTGAGGACCAGGTGATCAAGTTCGTGCAAGAAAATATTTCGTGTAGATATGGAGTCCCAAGAGTAATAATTTCGGATCACGACACTCAGTTTGGAAAGAAGTTTTCAGCGGAATGCGCGAGGGTGAATGTCAAACATTGGATGTTAGCGGTATACAGGCCGCAATGTAATGGGCAAGCGGAGGCGGCAAACAAACAAGTCATTGTCGCCTTGCGAAAAAAAATTAGAAGGAAGAAGTGGAGCTTGGCTCGAGGAGTTACCAATAGCATTGTGTTAGTCAAATATATGTTTAGAATTAGAATTGCTTAATCCCAATCATAACAAGCATTAATGTGGACCCCTAATTTAATTAGATTAAATAGAATTTTTCTATGTATGATAGGTCCCTCTAGTGCTAATGTCCAGTGTTTTTATTATGTAATTTTCTCAAGCTTTGAAGACTTGAAGACCAGAAGATTTCCATCAGCTTGTGAGTTACTCGTTGGAGCTGCCTAACCGGTTGGCCACTCAGCCGGTATAGCTATCTAACCGGCCACCTTACCTAGCCGACACAACCCTCGCCGGTTATGTTCCTTCACTTGCCGGTTAAGGCTTTCTCAACAAGCTTTCCTCAGTTAGCAGCTAGCCGATGAATTAAATGCTCACAACTACCCAACCATCAACTTTAGCTAAAGTTGACAAGACATCTCTGCAACAATTCAAGACCTCCTTGAGGATTGTCAAAGTAACCGCACTCACAGCGCCCCAACTACTCTGTGGAAATCCTCTCTATCCAATCTCAGGCATTTAATGCAAGGATACTCGCATTTAATGCCTGCCAGTCCAAGTCATCATTACAACCTCTTCAAAGACAACGACTCCTTTTCAAAGTTCACTATAAATAGTTTCCCCGGAGCATTGAAGAAGGTTGGTGCATTTATGATCCTTGAGAGTGAGCTGCTTTAAACTACCAACCTGCAAATTCCTTAGTTCAAAGCATTCAAAGCAAGTCCCCTCTTTCACTAGACATCTCTGTAGGACTTAAACACTGAGCACCTCAATCAATACTGTAGTGTTCCTTCATTAGACTACTTATGGAACACATTGATTGATTCACACACAACACCCTAGAGAAATCAGCTCAACTTGTGAGCACATCTCTAGAAAACACCTGGTCTTTATTGTAGCACGATCCGTTAGTGGTCACCTTTAGTTTGGCAGCCTTCAATCATTGGCTTGCAACTTGTAATAGATAGGATCCATTAATATAGTAGTACACTTTCACAAATCCAAGTTCTGACCAAACTTGGTAGAGGACGTAGCAGTTATTTAACACTGTGAACCTCTTCAAACAATGTGTCATTCCTTCATGTGTTTGTTTATTTCTTGTTGTGTAGTTGTAACTAGTTGATAATCTCTCAACTGTTCACAACCTATTGACTCAACTTACTGCTTAACTTGTTTGTCTTACTTGGAAATTAAATTTTTCCCTGTTGCAAGAGAATTTAACTTACTGACTTGGAAACATTACCTTACCGGTTTTATACTTAGCTAACCGAAATCTCCGCTGTGCAAAATTACTCCACCGGTTAGTAAGTGTGTTACATCACAACCATTTTCAAAGACTAAGAGTTTTTAGCAAAAAGTTTTAAACAGGCTATTCACCCCCCCTCTAGCCTGATTCCTACCATTTGGGACCTAATAATTGGTATCAGAGCTAGCAATTTCGAAAACCATTTTTTCAAGCTTAACCGCTTGAATTGCCAATTCCAAAATGGCGGGAAAAATCATGCAAACATACAACTTGGCGACTGTTCCCATGTTGAATGAAATCGAATTTCCAGTATGGAAAAACATAATCATGCGGTACTTGGACTCAATAGATGATAGGTTAACTACTGTAGTAAGAGATGGTCCCATGACACCCCTAAAAATCAATCTTGCAACTAGAGCACCCAAAACTCCTCTCATGGATCATGCCGATAGAATGTCTGAACAAGATTTTGAGGTTTATGAAACGTATGTGCCAAAACCACGAGAAGAATGGACCGAGGATGACAAACTTTGTGATTCCTTGGACAGAAAAGCTTTGCACATCATAACCTCAGGACTTGATGACAGACTATACAAACAAGTACAATGCTACGAGACTGCCAACAAGTATGGCAGAGTCTACTCAGATACTTTGAAGGAGATCAAGTGGCCAAGGACAACAGACTCTACAAAAGCGTTGCTGAGTTTGAGTCCTTCAGAAGAATCCAAATGAGACAATGAAGGAAACGTACGACCGTTTCTGTGAGGTGAGTAATTCTTGTGCATCTTTAGGTAGAGTTTACACTATGAAAGACCTCAACATGAGATTCCTCAATTCTCTTGGAGACTTGTGGCATGTGAAGGTTGCTATTTTGAAAGAATGTAGTGATTTGAACGTTACTCAAATTCAGAACATTTTGTCTACTTTATTTTTATATGAGGAAGAGCTCAACAGCCGAGCGGAGTTCAAAAACAATTTAAAAATCTATCTCCGCCAAATGCATCGAGATCTTCCCTGGTTCTTCTATGCTTACCAGCCAACCTACTATCAATGACTCTCCATCAATCTCTCAGCCTCAACCAGTTCAAGCCAATACCTCATCTAGTACACCTCTTGAGGTAGAGGATGAATTTGCTGCCTTTGCTAGAAATTACAGAAAGTTTAAGGATTTCAAGAAATCCCACATCAAATCATTCCAACCCAAATCCTCATCATTTCATAGATCTGGGAACTATCAAAGAAAAGGCCAAACCTCAACCTCAACCGACGGTAAAAATGCCCAAGGTGAGCTTGTGTGTTACAACTGTAGAAAACCCGGCCATTTTGCCTCCAAATGTCCTCAACCGAAATATGAATTTTTGAGGAAGAAACCATTCAAGAAAAACCCTAGATCTAAGAGCTTAGTTGCTGAGGAAGGAACCGAAAAGGCCATGCCAGACTGGTTTGAGATTGACTCTGAAAATGAGAATGCTGAATCAGATGAAGATGCTGATGTCAGTTTTGTTGCTATGGATGGAACCGATGACAAACCCATCTCTCTACAGACACCTATCTATAGACACCCTAATTCCAATGAACAATCATCTTATAATGACCAGACCCTACCTATGAGATCTCCCTTGACCTACTTTGACGAACCCATTCCTATTCCCAAGTCAGAGGCAGGTAACCAAATTTCAAAATTCAGAACATAGGTGGATCCCTTTACGGTCAGTGTAAAACCATGCCTACTCTCAGACCGCTGATGCAACCAATTCAACAGACCTACCAAAAGCTCAAGCCTTACCGATCACTTCTCATCAATCGACGCTTGAGCCCCGACCGATTCACTTCTTAAAGCCCCTAACCGAGACGAGCCCTCAACCGATATCATCACTACCAAATTTTGATCCCAACTTTGAACCATCTTCCTCTTCCCCTCAGCCTACCATTGACCCTATGCCAAATATGTCAAAGTATGAAATGGCAAAGGTGATGAATGAGCTCTTCTCAGATTTTGAAAAATTAAATGAAGCTCACAAAATTATGGCTGCTAATTTTAAAAAGATCACAACTGAAAATGATTCTTTGAAAGCTGAAATAAATTTTTTGAAAGAAAGTAAGCTAGAGTCTGATCAGTTGAAGAAAGATAATCAAGAACTCACTGAGAGACTGAATATCTGTTATAGTCAAGTTGCTGATCTTGTGTCAAGAAATAATTCTCTTTCAAAATCTATTGACACCTTTACAAGATGTCGAGCTGCTGTGGAGACTATCGTACAAGATCAGATGTCTCCTAACAGAGATGTAACATCTGGTATAGGCTTTGCCTCCAGCAGCAATGACAAGGACAAAGACAGCAAAGACAAACCGGTTACTAAGTCTGTCACTGAGAACTTGATAGGTAAATTTGATGATGCTCAATCCAAATTGATTAAGAGAGAGTTAACTAGACCTTTCAGTTCTGTCCCATACACCTATCCCAAGGTGAAGGAACAGATGAAGGCCCCAATTGACAAGAACAAATCCCAATGGACCGAGGTAGCTGATCCTGAGCTAGGACAATATGTTCCACTCAGTGATGGTGACATCAAAGGTGGAATTAAAATTGCTGACCATGTTGCAGGTAAGGAAACCTCAACCGGTAAGGAAGCCATCACCGGTAAGGGTCCGACCGGTCAGATAACTGTCACCGGTCAACCAACTGGTAAGGGCTCCTCAACCGGTAAAGGACTTCCCAAACCGATGCAACCGGCCAACAAAGCTAAATCCATCACCTTCGTCCCCAAAGGATCTGTTTCTGCTCAATCAGTAAACCCCTCTGAAGCATTGGCAAAATTGAACATCAGCTCATCTAAACCCTCACAACCATCTTCTAATAAATGTACAAATTGTGGTTTTATTGGTCATAAGGCTTATGAATGCCTCTTGAAGCACCTATCTGGACCCACTGAGTCTAAAAGCTCAGGTGGTGGCCAGGTATGGCTGCCAAAGAGGAACTAACTCTTTGGACCCGAAAGAATAAGGGGGACCATAAGCTTACTGTTTTATTTCAGGAATGCTTAATGGCCTCAACCGATGCCGGTAAGGATGTTTGGATTATGGACAGTGGATGCTCTAGGCATATGACTTGACATGCCGATCTCCTAACCGACCTTGAAGAAGCATCTGGTCCTCCAGTTGTCTTTGGTGACAACGCAAAGGGTAAAATTATTGGTCGCGGATCCATCAAAAGAGGTACAGTCACTGTACAGAAGGTATCTTTGGTGGATGGTCTAAAACACAACCTTCTCTCTATATCACAATTCTGTGATAAAGGTATGCATTGTATTTTCAATTCTTCCAACTGTTATGTGAAAGACATTGCTACAGGTGAAACACTTCTCACTGGATATAGAAAAGGTAACGTATATGCTATAGATTTAAATTCTGTTTCGAGTGTTACTAATGTTTGTTTTGTAGCTAAGAACATCAGTGAGAATTCCTGGCTATGGCACAAGAGACTCAGCCACTTGAACTTCAAATATCTATCCAAGCTGGCCAATAAAAAATTTAGTTGCCAGCTTACCTCAAGTGTCTGCTGATCATGGAAGGAAATGCAGAGCCTGCCAATTAGGAAAACAACATAAAGAATCATTCCACAGCAAGCCCTGCATGTCCACTTCTAGGTGCCTCCAGTTGCTACATATGATCTGTTTGGCCCCACAACAACTGCCAGTTTAGGGGGTAGCAGATATGCTTTGGTTGTTGCAGACGACTTCTCAAGATATACATGGGTGGAGACATTTGCTTCAAAAGATGATACATATGATGTTGCTACCAGATTATTCCGTCTACTTCAAACCCAAAAAGAATGTGACATCATCAGTATGAGATCAGATAATGGAACGGAGTTCAAAAATAATGGAATCGCTCAGTACTGTGATGATCACGGAATAGACCATAATTTCTCAGCTGCTGGAACACCGCAACAAAATGGTGTAGTTGAGAGAAAGAACAGGACATTGATCGAAGCTGGAAAAACAATGATATCCGAAGCTAGGCTTCCCAAGTATTTTTGGGCCGAAGCTATCCATACAGCATGCTTCACCCAGAATAGATCATTAGTCAACAAATTTCACAACAAGACCCCTTATGAGCTGTGGCGTGGCAGAATTCCCAACATTGGTTTCTTCAAGATCTTTGGCTGCAAATGCTATGTACTTTACAACGGTAAAGAGCGGCGAGGTAAATTTGATGAAAAAGCTGATGAAGGTATCTTTGTTGGCTACGCCAAGCACAGTAAGGCATTTAGAGTTTTCAATAAACGGTTGTTGAAAATTGTTGAATCTGTTCACGTTACGTTTGATGAATTTGATTTGCTAGAGTCTGATAAGGCTCCAAACAGTACTGATAATTCTGGTGTGTTTGAGACAGGTGAATCCAGCAATCAAGATTACAATTAATCCACCAGTATCAATGCAAATCAACCTCCAGCTCAGTCCTCAGCCTCTAGTGGTGTAACTTGTAGAGACCTAGTTGATGACTCTTTCTTTCCTCAATCGGTTAGACAAACTAGTAGACAAACACAGCTAACCGATTCTTTACCAGCTAGTCCTCATGTTACCATTCCTAATTCACCACCTGAAGCTGAACCAATTTCACACATCAACTTACCGTTTCCCTCTCCACTAACCGATCACCATCAGTCAGCATCACCCTCTCCTAACCGATCTCCCCAACCGGTCACACCTCCCTTAGCCGATTCTACTCCTCCAATAGAAACCTTAAGACAAGAATCGGTCAGGCAAGACCTACCTAGGGAAGTGAGAACAGTTAGAGATCACCCTTTGGAAAATGTGATTGGTGATGTCTTTGGTCCAAGAATGACTAGAGGCCAGTTAAGAAGCATGGAGGATCAACATGGATTATTTTCCTCTTCCATGGTCTCAAATATAGAACCAAAGAAGACTGAAGAAGCACTTGATGACCCCAGCTGGGTAGAAGCTATGCAAGAAGAGCTTAACCAGTTTGAAAGATGCAAAGTATGGGAATTAGTGCCTAGACCTAGTGATCAAACAGTGATTGGAACGAAATGGGTCTATAGAAATAAATTGGATGAGTCTGGAAAAATTACAAGGAACAAGGCTAGATTAGTGGCTAAAGGGTACAGACAGGAAGAAGGCATAGATTATGATGAGACCTTTGCACCCGTAGCTAGATTAGAAGCCATTAGGTTATTTCTTGCCTATGCAGCCTTTAAAAAGTTTAAGCTATATCAAATGGACATGAAAAGTGCATTTCTCAATGGGGAAATTCAAGAGCTTGTATATGTAGAACAACCTCCAGGATTTGAAGATTCCAAGAAGCCTAATCATGTCTACAAATTGAATAAAGCTTTGTATGGCCTCAAGCAAGCACCTCGAGCATGGTATGAAACTCTCTCCAAATTCCTACTTAGTGAGAAGTTCGAACGAGGTAAAATCGATACCACCTTATTTATTGCAAAGCATAATGGCCATTAATTGTTAGTTCAAATATATGTTGATGACATAATTTTTGGATCTACTAACGAAAAATTGTGTAAGAGATTTGAGAAGCTTATGAAGAGCAAATTTGAGATGAGCATGATGGGTGAGCTAACATTTTTCCTTGGACTTCAAGTCAAGCAAATCCAAGAAGGTATTTTTATCAATCAAGCCAAATACACCAACGATCTAATCAAGAAATTTGGTCTTGACTCTGCTCATCCTCAAAGCACTCCAATGGCCACCAATGTACACTTAGACAAAGATGAATCCGGTAAGAAAGTAGATATGACACTCTACCGAGGTATGATAGGATCTCTACTTTACTTAACCGCAAGTAGGCCAGATATCATGTTTACCGTATGTGTATGTGCTAGATTTCAAGCTGACCCTAGAGAATCTCATTTACAAGCTGTTAAAAGAATTATTAGATATCTTGTGGGAACTGCTAACTTAGGTTTGTGGTATCCAAAAGATTCATCATTTACACTAATTGGCTATTCAGATGCCGATTTTGCAGTTTGTAGGGTCACCAGGAAGAGTACTAGTGGAACTTGTCAATTTCTAGGTAATCGATTGGTTTCCTGGTCATGCAAAAAGCAAGCATCAATTTCCACTTCTACGAATGAAGCTGAGTACATAGCTGCTGGGAGTTGCTGTTCACAAATCCTATGGATGAAGCAGCAACTAGTGGACTATGAAATTCCCCAAGAAGTGTGCCCCATCTACTGTGATAACACCTCAGCCATTTCAGTCTCCAACAATCCTGTGATGCATTCAAAGACTAAGCACATAGACATCAAGTACCACTTCCTCAAGGATCATGTTGAAAAGGGTAATATCATTCTTTTAAAAGTCCATACTGATTATCAATTAGCTGATATCTTGACAAAACCCTTGGACATTAAAAGATTTGAATTTCTTAGAGGAGAACTAGGCATATCCAAGCCACGTTATTGCCTAGCGCGGCGACTCCGGCATCTTCTTCCAGGCTGCCGTCTCCTTGGTCGGCTTCCATGGATCTCTCCATTTCCGTCGTCTTGGTGATTGAAGCAATCAACGCACCAGTCTCCTGTCCTAATTTGTTGCGCCCGCCGCGCGGGCCGCCACAAATCCCTAATTCAAGTTCGGTCTTCACCCAGGCCGCGCACACCTCCTGTTCCATTCCAACTTTGTTGGGATACATTATAAGTTCGGTCTTTTGGATGGTTTGATCCAGTTGACAATTTTGGTGATTTAGGGCTTAGAACCCCCTTCATATTGTTTTGGGGCGGTCCATATGGACTTGCACCCCTCCCCCATCATTGCCCGTGCTTTCCTGTTGCCCGTTCGTGGCATTTGTAAAATTCGGTTTGGGGCTGATTTCTTTTTTAGATTTTAGCCTCCCCTCCTCTTGTAATGGGTCGGTCCTTTTGGATTTGTACCCCTCCCCTTAGTTTCCTTCATTTTATTATTGTTGGCTTTAAGCCCCACTTGTTTGTTTTATTTTCCTTTTGGTGGTCTAGCTACGTCCCCCACCGTTCCCCACCATGCTTTGTAATTTCGTTTTTAGTTATAAAATTTAGGGAGCTAAGTCTCCTTTCGTTTAAAAAAAAAAAAAAAAAAAAAAAAAAAAAAAAAACTAGGCATGATTGATATTCGTTAAATATTTTGTGCTAACTTTGCTATCTGTGTAAGCTATCAACTAGATCAAGGTGGTCTCTCCCGTTTACCGTTGCCTGTAAGTGCTCCTTTACCGGTGATCCTAATCGGTAAGGAAAGACACCCCTAACCGGTCCCCTAACCGATACACTTGATCGGTAAGTGGTGTCCCTAACCGATGGTCCCTAACCGGTGCAAGTTCTCTCTTACCAGTCAATACACCTGAACGGTCAGTCGCCTTACCGTTCTCCTGCTTATCGACGAACTGCGGCCGGATCGAAATTGACAATCCGCTTTTAACCGGCTCGTTTGTCATCATTGCCCTGCTGTCACATCAATCTGATCCAGCCGTATGAATCTGACAAGCCCCTTACCTGTTCCCTATGTGTCCTTTACAAGATATGGATCAATTTTTAAATAATTGATCAGAAAGGTAATCTCTGTATCATTCCTATTTATCGAAAAGGTTATCTTTTTGTTCTTTATTACATTTTGGTATAACTACTGCACACACGTTTCTATTTTCATGTCACGTCTTTAAAATCGTGTATTAAAATTGTTAATTTATGTGCATAACAGTTAAAAATGTTTGAGCTACTTTTGTTTCAACCAACACATCCCTTCATCTTCCCGCTCTTTCGTCCCCTATAAAAGGATTTCAAAACAACCTTCAAAACTTCTGGATTTTCTCTCTCTAACTCACAATCAAAGGCAACCGGCAAGAAACCACTAAAACTTCATCTTCTCCATCTGTGTTTCTTCTCAAATCACAAGTTCTCTGGTATTTTTCTTTAACTCAAATTCTTATAAATCAAAACTTGAAGATACCCAGTTTTCTTAAAACTCTAAAATCATCTAACAACATCCAAAGGTATATTATGCAAAAATTTCTTTGATTCTAACTTAATCTGTTGATTTGTTGTTTATTTGATTCACAAATGGCTCTCGCAATTAAGAAAGACATTTATGGAGGTTATATTCTCTCTAGTTTCTCGACTCCGATGAAGGCCGTGCTCTAGAAGCTCTATTTGTTGCCGCCGGAGTTATTCCTTTCGTGATGCCAGAGGGAAATGAAGATATATATTATGAAATGGTGAATGAGATGTTCGACAATGGTGTCTTGGATGAAGATGAAAATATTATCTCAACTGCTGCTGGAGTACCCATTACCTTTAGCCCAGCCACCATTACTGCTGCCTTCCCTGATCTTTCCTCAATTGGTTCCTCTTCCATTGTTATGAAGAACATGATTGCTGCATGGGTTAAGGTTCGTGGAACTGACCCTTTTGTAACCGGTGAGGCAAACAAGAAATCAGAGTTTGATGCTGTTTACTATGCCCTTGCCGAAGTGGTGGACCGGTGCTTCATTTGCCGGTCAGGCTCCCATTACTGTATCACCATGATACAATGGGAAGCTATTGCAGCAATTATTCTTGGAGATGAATTCAATTGGTGTTCTTTCCTTTACCGTATTATCCTCATAGCCTTCAAGAAATACCAAAAGGAGAAAACCTCTTCCAAACCTAACAAAGCCAAACCTTGTCACTACTTGCTGATTAGCCGTGCTCTCAGAAATATTCCAGCTGTTCTTCAAGCCTCAGAAAACCAGCCAAAATATCCGCAATCCTTTTGCAAAGCCTTTGATAAATTTGACATGACTAGAATGATCAAGGAATCCACCGATAAGCCAACCGGTAAGTCAGCTGAGCAGCCATCAACCAGTAAGCCAACCGGTAAGTCTGCTGAGCCATCTACCGGTAAGCCAGTCGGCAAAACAACCGGCAAGCCAGCTCAGAAGAAAAGAAACCGTCTAGCCGGCTAAAAGTAACTCAGCAAACCGGTGCTCCTTCTGCTCCAAAACCCACCTTACCGGTCAAGAGAAAGCTGCTTGATGAATCTTCAGATGATGATAAACCTATTGCTACCATTCTCTCCCCTAACCGTCAGAAAGCAACTGCTAGGAAGTCTGCTCCTCCACCTCCCAAAAGATCCAAGCCAATCCAAAAATCTTCCCAACAGATAGCCAGAGAGAATGCAGAAAGAAAAAGGAGAATTGAGACTGATCTGGGCACATTCATCCCATTCATACCCAAGAGACTTTTTTATCACAACTTTCTAACTGACAAAATTCCTTTCACCGGTCAGTCATCATCTAGACCGATAAGCCATTGCCAACCGATCAGAAACCCTACTTTTCGCATTTACCACTACAACCCTTAGTTAGTCAATCCTTCTTTTGATCCATCTTCCACTTGGGTGTATCCAATTGATCACTTGCCACCATTCATTCGAAGACTGTTACAATTCCATGAGACCCACAAAGATTCATTCCCAATTGGTGACATATCAGATTATGTGGACTTTGATAATATCCATGAAGAAAATGGTCTCTACTATACCAAACCCTGCCTGTTAAGTGAATATGATATCTCTTTATCTAGAGATAGTCTCCTCAGGATATACAACAGGTATTTCGAGTTATTGCCTCCTATGTGGAATGCCATTTACTTGGCTCAGGACAGACTCAGGCAAGATATGATGGTACAAGCTGTCTGGATTGACTTTGCCATGCTCTACAATGCTCAAGAAACCCTTAAAGAGTCTGATCCTTATCAGCTTGGGATATTTGTGTTGCCTGAAGATGATCTCCCCTCGTTTGATCCTGAAGCTGTCAACTAGGGTCCTCGTAGAATGCAATTCATCAAGAATGTGATGGAAGTTGTGCAAAATTTGGTTGATATGAATAGAGATTTCCAGAGTATGGGTGATATTTCTCTGTCTGACTTCTTCACTTCGGTTCAGACAAGCAAGAATAAATGGGCTACTGTGCCTGATGAAGAGATTGAAGAAATGTTCAAGGACATTAGTGGATCAGATGATCAAGCCAAGGTTGATAATGACCAATCTGGTGCTGTGATTGATCGGTCAGAAAAGATAGCTGCTGATTTCACTACTCCCTTACCGATGCAAACGGTTAGACATGTGGGAGGAGGCATAACTGAGACTTCACCAGTTACCGTTACAGCAGCAGGAGGAGGAGATAATGCAAGTTTGGATAGGTTACCGGTTAGCCAACCTATGCCTCTTACCGGTGAGCAAGTTCAACCGGTTAGAGATGATTTACCGGTTAGTGAGCCTCTTACCGATGCTCTCATCTTACCGGTTAGTAAGCCCCTTACCGTTTTATCTACTGAACCGGTTAAGGAGAGCAACATTGATGATATTCATTTACAACAAGCCTTGGCTGCCAGCCTATTTCAAGAAAATTTGGAAAAGCAAAGGGTATCAATTGAAGAGTTGGCCACTCAGCAATCCATTCAGACCTCTCTGTCAGTTAATCAACCGGTTAGTCAATCGGTTAGTCAAGTCATTTCCCCATCTGCCTCCAAAGACATATCATCAGTTCAGGAGGAGATTGAACCTGTTGTGAGTACCCCGACCCGAACTCGTGTTTTTTGGGTCCACTCTCCTTGATTTTTGGGCTCATTTATTTGCTAAAATGCAATTTGAGCCCAATTATCCATTTAATTACTCAACCCATTGGGCCTGCCATCCATTCGGCCCAACTGTGTCATAAAGCTGTACGCTGTCGTCCGACACCGGTTATCCAAAGGCGGTTTAACTCCCTATGTCAGACGACATAGGACGTCCCATCAGCCTGCCTATAAATACAAGGCATGGCTGATCATTTAGGAGGACTTTTGGGAGGATTTTGGTAAGGGGGGAAACTCTGTCAAAATAGAGTCTCATCCTCTCTCTCACACACACATGCTCACCTCCCTCCTCATACATACATATACCCAAGCCAAGATCCAAAGAAAGCCTTCCTTTGTTGGTGTGTTGAAGGGGTAAACACCATACTATTGGTGTCTTTACCTTGTGGACTACAATAGGTAGCCACTAAACCCTCTCTCTCTCTAATTAACTCTTGCATACATCTATATCATCTTGCATGCTTACTTGCCTTGATATTATGTGAAATATTTGGGATTTTGCATGATAAATGTGGTGGAGAGGTGAATCTTCCATATTCACTTCTCCCCACCTCAGATCTGAACATTTGGTGACCTTAGCACCATTAAAGTTTGCATCTTTGTTAGTTTCCATTGAGTTAGGAGGAGATGGCTACATAATAATGGCCATAGATATGTGATTTATCACATTTGGCCATTAAATCCATGTGATCCTCCCATAATACTCACGTAGTATTACTATTTTACTGCTTTCAGTTAATAAATATAGCTTAGTTTGCTTTGGGAACAAGGTGGGATCAGTCTAGCTGAAGGGCACTGAAATAGGCCTCTGGTGTCGGACGACACAGGACCTCTCAAAGGATCCTCCTGTGTCATACGACATACAGCTCCAAGAAAGCCATCTGGCTTTCAAGGACTTCAGATCCATTCAGATTGGTCCCCTTTGTGACTCAAAGCTATATTTAAATATTAGTTTTAGTTCATTTAACACTACTTAGGGAGCCTAAGGTCTGTTTGGGTGCGATAAATTGATGGAGGCGGTTTGCCATGTGATATAGACAACTTCGGATGCTCTATGACATATGACATCCGTATCATTAAAAGTCAATCTTGACTTTGCTCACTCCAATCAACCCCAAACTGAACTTAGACCCTAAGTAGTGTCTCTTCTTATTTAAAATAATCTTGTTTCAATTTCCAGAGCAGCCTTATTGTTGTAAGGGACAATCTGACCAGGAGGCCTTGTGTCGTCCGACATCCCTCTCTGAGGAAGTCCTGTGTCGGACGACATCCGAGCTCCTGAGCAGACTGTCTCCAGCCCTTGCCTTGTAATGCAAGTCATCATATGTAAAGGGTGTGGCCCCCTGTCATGGCTCACAAGTTGTATCCATTTTGAATCATCATCAATGAAATCCAAGTTTGCATGCCCTGTTTATTGACACAAATCGCACACACTTTGAATGTTTATAATTGTCCAATGTTTGATTGAAAGACTCTACGGACGAGGCGTGTTGGGTGAACTCTCAAGTTCTTCCCAACACGTAACCTGACCCCCGGACCCAAATTCTCTTTAAAAAAGGTTTTTCAATGTTTTTCTCTAAAAACGGTGTGGCGACTCCCAAAATTTTCAACATTCAAAAAAAAAACTAGTGTTTTTTCGGAGGTCGTTCATTCAGTGGCGACTCCGCTGGGGACTTACATTGAAAAACCTTTGTTTTTGAGAAAGTGAAGACAATACTTGGTATATAGGTGGAAACCATTAACCTTCCTGTATCGCTCCCTAACCCGGGGCTTGGGATAAATTGTGGTCTAACAATCCCACGTACCGGTATCATTCTTCTTCTTTTTTGAAAAAGGAAAAGTTTTTCTTAAGAGGGTCAAACTTTCTTTAAAATTAACTTGGACAATTTCTTCATTCTCCTTGTGTGCAATTTGAGTCTTTATGTGTGCTCCTATGTGCCTTGCCATGATTCTGTGCCTATATGCTTTATATGCTTTGGTATGTGGCATTTTTGGGGAAGTGGGGCTTCCCCCTTGCTATTTACTTGGTTCTGCTGGTGAGAGCTCCTGTGTCGGACGACATGGGAGGGAAGTACTCGAGCAGTTCCATTTGATCAGAACAGGGCAGGATGATTCTGGAATACAGCTGCTGGTGATATTGACATTTGGGGCAGTCCCCTTTTGTCGTGCTTTGGACACATTCTCTTGTTCTTCCTTTTTTTTGCATATTGCATTAAAAAAAACACAAACAAAAAAATCTTTTACAAAAAAAAAAAAAAACAAAAAATTATTTTTCTAGAAGATACCTTCACACTACTCGCACGCTACCTGCACATAGAGTTAGAACCCGGGAGTGTATGGACAGCATCGCGGACAGTGACGTGTTTCGCTTACGCTTGAGCGCCTAAAGTCCTCCTAGCCTATGGAGTCAGCCAACACTTGTCCGTGACACACTTTCTACCGTGACCGGTTGGTTTTTGGCAAAATACTTTTCAAAACATTTTCCAAACTCGATTTTCAAAATTTTCTCACAAAGTCCAAGTTATATTCCATCTATAAAATCTTGGCATACTTTCCCTCTTCATGTCGGAATTACGACATAACTCAACGTGAGTACATGTCAAAATCTTGACACGTCTCAACAGGTACATGTCGATTTCTCGATTTGATTTCGCAAGAGGTCATGATGCGTTTTCGACATTTACTAACGCGAGACCATGTCGAATTTTTGACACATACTAACGGGAGGCTATGCCGAAATTTCGCCATAAAGCGACGAGAGGCCATGCCGGATTTTCGACTCGAAAAGAGGAGAGGTCATGCCAAATTTTCTCCAGGATTTCACCTGCAAAATGAGGTCTCGTACATTCAAACGTACTTTTGACCTTCTCTCCTCCCGAGTCTAGACATTTTGACTTGGACTTGGTTTTGAAAATCTCGAGTTTGACTTGTTTTGACCCGTATGCCCATAGGTCCGTTCTCCCTTTTGATTGGTGGGTTCCACGTGCCCTATAGGACCTCTGCCGGGATTGTCCGTCCCGGAGGTGCAATACAGGTGGAATACAGGGGGTCTATAGATATAGTGATGGAACCCACTGGTCCAGGAATAGTGTAGACTGCGAAAAAGAAGGTATCCCCCTTTTCCAACCATTCCTAGGATTAATAAGAATCATTAATATATATATATATATATAACAAAAGAAAAGCATATGCATGAGTCCGTCCTAAGCCTATCCTCTCCCCTACCTAAAACCGTTCTCTCCCCCTTTCAGCGAGCAAATATTGGGTCAGAGTTCCGGGTCGTCGGTTAATCAGCTTCTCTCCAGTCAAAGATTCGTTTCCAGCAGTCTCCGAGATGGCAGATTCACAAGTTTTAGCGGGTTTGGGTCTGAATACGGGTATTGATCCAGCTCAGAGTCAGAATGTCAGTCAAGATGTTAGGCCGGATCAAGGTCAGAATGTGGAGCAGAATGTCGAAGATCCTAAATTTGGATTCCCTCTTGACCTTGAGAGCAATAAACAAACCAATCCTCCCTGGTCCCATGTTAACAGTTTCCTGCAAGAATACGAAGATCGCTACTTCTCCGAGGAAGGGAAATCTGACACTGGGGAATTGGGGCTGTTCAGGTCAAATCATGAGAAAGTCATTTACACAAGATGGCTAGAGCAATCAAAAAGGATTGAGCAGGAAAGCTTTAGGCGGGTACCCATACTGGGGTTTATCAGTAAAGAGGTCAAAGCACATCTTGAGTTGATACATTTCTGCAAACTGGTTTTAGGGGAAGCCGAGTACAGCCCTGAGGACAGCGAGGATGAAGAATCGGAAGAAGAGGATTGCTTTCATATTCTGCCCGGAGTCAAGTACATATCGCCCCCTCTCACTCTTCCCCCACAATTCCTAGGAGGAGAGGCTGAGTCGCAGTTACCGCTTCCAGCCCTGGGGGCCTACTACAATTTCTATGGTTGCACGTGCCCATCCTCCCCTAGTAGATACGATCGACGTTCTCTTTTGGCTGAAGTTCAAGGGGTATGGGATGACAGTTCTGATGATAGTGATGACAGTGATGATGACGAGAGCGAAGAGTCAATTGAAGTCCTAAGTCCAGAATCAGTTCAAAATGATAATGCCGGGACAACCTCATGGGTGCAAGGCACAATGGGTGGTTGTCAGCTAGCGATGATGAAGCGCCGCCGGTAAACGTGGATCAGATGCCAATGGAAATCGACCCCTATGAGGAATTTTTCTCAAGTTGCAACTGTGATCAATGCCCAAATACCTCAGAGGATGAGGAGCAACCCGACCCATCTGAAAAAGAATATGGGTCCGAGATATTGGAACACAACGTCCCCTACGGAAAGCTAATCGGCAAACGGAGAAATTTCATTGAAGCACTGATTGAAAAGGCAGGTTTTCAGCCCCCAGCAAACAACGAATTTGTGAATGTCATTGGATCCCTTTCCTCTCCCCTATAATGGACGGCATCTAGACTGACCCCTATCCTTCCCGATGAGAAAGTAACCATCGTCAGGTCAAACCCACCCAAAGGCAAGGCGACAATCCTCGTCAAAATTACCAGAGAAGAGGTTACTTTCCCCGAGTGCATCCTAGCCCTGAGGAAAGTCCTGGAAACCGGCATGATACCCGATGCACCTCTTACGCAGAATGCCACCATCATTTCAGACGTTGAGTTTTACCAAAAAGAGCCAGAATTGCTGCCTAATGCCAAGAACGAAAAGGAAAAACCACCGAGACCTGGAAGTAGTAGCTCTTGCTGTATGGTAACCTTCACAGACCTTGATCTTCCCCAATTCGGAGCTGATAATAACGAGCCCCTCTTCATCACTGTCCAGCTGGGTGAACGGCGTCTTCCCCGGGTATTTATTGACAATGGGTCTGGAATGAACATCCTCCCAGCAAAGATCATGGGCCTACTCGACATCAAGTCTACAGAACTGAAACCTTCTCCCTCACAGTTAAAGCATATGACTCAACGTCTCATCCAATACTTGGGGTTGCTACTTTATACCTGTGGTTTGGTAAGAAGACGATACCCGTAGAATTCCAGGTCCTTGATATCCCAGTCACCTTTAACGCCCTGTTAGGTAGGCCGTGGCTGCATCAAATCAATGGAATCGCCTCAACTCTGCACCAGTGTGTCAAGTTTGTTCAAGACGGCGAGTTAATCATCATTCATGGGGACAGTGTTACCATCAATTCCGATATGGGTAAAGATGTCGCAGCTTTGTTCGAGGAGGCAGATTTATCAGAAACCGCAGGGGCTGATCCGCTGATTGAAGCACCGTTGATTGACTTATGTGAAGAGGCACCGCTAATGGCCGGGGTTGTTGCTAAGGATCCTTCGGTATGGTTGACCTTCTGACCGGGGATGATTTTGTACCTGTGATTGATCTTTTGATCGGGAATGATTACGTAGCAGTGATCGAGTTTGACGGGGACAAAGAGATTGATCCGCGCACCTTCGTCAGCACTTCAGAGATGCCGCTCCGGAATTGGACTTCCTTCAAGGGACCAATCGCCAGCCGGGATGTTATGATTGAAATGCTCAGGCTGACCCCTCATCCTGGTGTGTCTGAGTCTAAGTCTGTCCCTGTAATCCTGAGTTAGTCCTCTGAGTCTTTTGTTATCGAGTTTGAGTCTCTAGATAGGTCTGATACTCTCACGGCTGATGATCATCGCCGTGTCTTTGACTTTGTCTTCCCTTTTGCGTTGAATGAAATGGTTAACCTTTCTGCGTATCCCTTAATTGCCACCTTAACAAATGATAAGTTAACTAAAACAAATCTTAATGACTTGAAAGTGGTTAATAATGATTCATTTGAAGAGGACACAGACTTTTTAGACGAAAACTTTTTAAATGATAATATAAAGCAGGTTTTTGAGCTAGACGACAATCGGACCCAAGCTGCCGATGAGGTATTAACTACAGTGAATTTGGGAACTACTGAAGAACCTAAAGAGACACAAATTGGAAGTTTCTTCACCGGGGAAGAACGGGAAGCCCTCATTGATTTGCTCAAGGAATACATGGACGTATTTTCCTGGTCCTACAAAGACATGCCCGGATTGGACATTTCAACTGTCGAGCACCGAATCCCCCTAGACCCAGAAGCCAGGCCAGTCAAGCAGAAGCTTCGCCGGATCAAGCCAGAATGGTCTCTCCAGGTCAAAGAAGAAATAGAGAAGCTGCTCAGAGTGGGTTTCATTAGAGTGGTCGAATACCCGAAGTGGTTGGCCAACATAGTGACGGTAACCAAGTCGAATGGCAAAGTCAGGGTTTGCGTGGACTTCAGGGACCTAAACAAGGCTAGCCCAAAGGATGATTTTCCCTTGCCCAATATCGATCTGTTGGTGGACACTACTGCCAGTTACGAAGTCAAGTCATTTGTGGATGGCTTTGCGGGTTACAATCAGATTAAAGTTGCCGAAGAAGATCAGGAAAAGACAGCCTTTACCAGCCCTTGGGGAACCTTTTGTTATACGGTTATGCCCTTTGGTCTGAAGAATGCCGGCGCCACATACCAGCGAGCAGTCACTGCACTCTTTCATGACATAATCCATAAGGAGATCGAGGTCTATGTTGATGATATGATTATCCATTCCAAGGGATCAGATGGTCAACACTTGGTCGACTTGAGGAAATTCTTTAACCGGCTGCGAGAGCACGACATGAGATTGAACCCAACAAAATGTACTTTTGGCGTAGTCCGAGGAAAAGTTCTGGGATATATGGTCACGAAGCGAGGAATTGAGGCCGATCCAAGAAAAATTAAGGCCATCATGGAGATGAAGCCACCAACGACAGTCACAGAGGTGAAGGCTTTCATGGGCCGTCTCCAATATATCAGCCGATTCATCCACCAGTTGACCTCTATTTGTGAGCCGATCTTTAAGCTACTCAAGAAGAATCAGGAGGTTGAATGGAACGAGCAGTGTCAGATCGCCTTTGAGAAAATCAAGGCTTACTTGGTCCATCCTCCGATCCTCTATCCTCCTCATAAGGACAAGCCTTTGCTGCTATACTTGACAGTTACAAATACGGCTGTCGGAGCCATGCTTGCACAAGAAAAGCCAGATTCAAAAGTGGAAAACGCCATCTACTTCGTCAGCCGGAAGCTTTAGGGCAGCGAGTTGAACTATTCAGCTTTAGAGAAAACCTGCGCAGCTTTGGTATGGGTGGTCAGGAAATTGAGACATTATTTGTTGGCACATACTGTGCACCTGGTGTCAAAGATGGATCCCATCAAATGCCTATTCGGTAAGTCTTTTCTGTCATCGAGACTTGCAAAGTGGTCATTCTTCTTAGCCGAGTTTGATATCAAATTTGTGACCCGCAAGGCAATCAAAGGCCAAGCCTTGTCAGATCATTTGGCAGATTTTCCAAGCTTAGAAATGCCCGGATTCGAACCCCAGTTTCCAGATGATAGAATTTTCATGGTAGAAAGTACAGACCGTTGGCAGTTGTTCTTTGATGGTGCCGCCAACAAGAGGGGCAATGGTATCGGTATGGTGTTGGTTGATCCGAAGGATGTGCACACCCCCATTGCTATCAAGTTGAACTTCCCGGCTACTAACGACGCCGCGGAATATGAAGCCTGTATAGCCGGCCTCGAGGAAGCTTTAGAGCAAAATGTCAAAAAATTGGAGGTGTACGGAGACTCTCAGCTAATCATCAATCAAGTGTCCAATAAGTGGAGAACTGTGGACCAGTACCTGCAGATGTACTATGCCTACATGGAAGACCTGATCAACCAATTTAAGGAGGTCACGTTCCACTACCTACCCCGGGACAAGAAAAGTTTTGCGGATGCCTTGGCCACGTAAGCCTCTTTGGTAGAGATTCCAGAGGGAAAGTCAGTAAAGCCATTCAGAGTTGGGAGGTGCGAGAACCCTGCCTACTGTTGTCAGATTGAACTAGAAAAGGTTGATGACTTGTGGTATAGCCAGATCTTTCAGTACCTGAAGCATGGCGAAGCCTCGTTCCCGATAGAGGAGGATGGTAAGCTGAAAGAAGGTCTCCGCGCCGAAAGTTTGCAAGCTTTAAAAAGATTGTCTGCACAGTACGTTATTCTGGGAGATGACTTGTGGAAGAAAAGACGCTGAGGGCCACTTCTACTTTGTATCAGCAAGTCTAAGGCCATAAAGGTCATGGAAGAAGTCCATAGTGGCGCATGTGGACCACATATGAACGCCCGAGCTTTGATGTTCAGCATACTCAGGATGGGCTATTATTGGATCTCCATGGAGACTGACTGTATTCAGTTTGTGCGAACCTGCGATAAGTGTCAGCGGTTCTACAATCTCAACCATATACCTCCCCATGATCTCTACTGTATGAGCACTCCTTGGCAATTCGCAACTTGGGGGATCGACGTTATTGGAAAGATAACTCCTATCGGAAGTAACGGGCACGAATTTGTGTTGGTCGCTGTGGATTACTTCACCAAATGGGTTGAAGCGGCGTCCTACAAGGTCCTAAACTCCAAAAAGGTAGCCCGTTTTATAAAGGAAAACATTCTGTGCCGGTATGGAGTTCCGAACGAGATTATTTCCGACAACGGGTCGCACTTCGAGGGAGATGCTGACAGATTGCTCGCAGAGTTCAGGATCAAGCGACATAAGTCCCCTTATCGCCCTCAAACCAATGGTGCTGTCGAGGCCGCGAACAAGAACCTGGAAAGGATCATTCGAAAAATGGCCGAAAGAAGCCGGGATTGGCCTGAGAAGCTTCACTTAGCACTATGGGCCTATCGTACGTCAGTAAGAACAGCCATCGGTGAAACTCCGTTCGCTTTGACATATGGGATGGATGCCGTTTTGCCCATTGAGCTAGAGATACCCTCTCTTCGGGTTCTGCTTGAAAATGAAGTCAACGAGATAGACTGGCTTCAGAATCGACATGACGAGTTAGCTCTTCTAGATGAGCGAAGGCTTAAAGCGATGGAGCACATCCGGGCTTATCAGAAGCGCATGGCTAGGGCCTTTTACAAGAAGGTGCATCCCCGTGACATTAAGGTGGGGGATTTGGTCTTAAAAGAGAAGCCACCGAATCAATTCAGTCCATTGAGCAAGTGGGCGCCAGTCTGGGTGGGCCCGTATCTGGTAAAGGAGATCTTTTTTGGCGGAGCAATGAAGTTGACAGATTTGGATGGAAATCCCTTCATGCACCCGGTGAACGGCGACAAACTACGCCGCTATTACGTCTAAATCGAGTCTTCCCCTCTCTCTAAAAAAAAAAAAAAGAAAGAAAGAAAAGATAAAAAAAAGAGAAAAAAAAATAAAAGCGCGAAAATAATGTACCCAGACGAGACTGAAAACCTCTCAAAAGGCAGTCCGTGCAAAACAAAGGGCGCGCTAGGTGCTAAAGAATATACCCAACTAGACTGAAAACCCTAAAAATGGGCGGTCTAGGTAAAAAAAAGGGTTGCACCACTTGTCCCCCTTATATCTATCCCTTTCTTAAACACAAGTTAATTGGGTCGAACTACGGAGACCTGAGCCCCTTAGTCCATCTTGTAAAAGGGGAACGTAGGCAGCCGTTCGCGGTTCGGTCTAAAAACCATAAAAATCACCAAATCCTGTCAACAGTGGTATTTTGTGATTACCAAAATGTGTATTGATTAAGTTCTGAAGTAATTTCAACTTTCATCACATTAATACATTCATTGATGAGTTCAAGCACGGTCTACTCTCGACTCATTAACATTAGCAGAAATAATATCTTTTTAAAAAAAAGTACATCTAGACTGTCTGTGTCGGCAATAAGGGATACAATGACCGGTCATCTAATCCTAGTCACTCGTTCCCACTCCCGAACTAGAATTCTTCTTCTTCCTTTTCCTCGGTCCTCGGGAGGTCTTTGGCTTAGCTATCCCAAACAGATCTGTCTCCCATCGTCCCGGCTCAGGAAAAATACGAGTCGGCGAGTCCACCAATCCGGCAGCTTTCAGTGCCGCCTAGGCAGCCCTCTCCTCTCTCAAAGCTGTCCTCTGGGCCATAACCGCAGGGTCATCTCTCATCTTGGCCCTCCTCTCTACAAGCCTCTCAAAATCTGCTGCTGGATCGTCGGTGACGTTGTCTGGGTCAGTCAGCGCCTCAGCATCGCATAACTCCCGGCTAGTTTGGTCTCCTCCTCAGGTCCCTTGGCAATATGCCTCAACGGTGTGCTGAACCGACCCCATCTGCTCCCCATACCAAATGGGATACAAGGTGGACAGATATGTGATCCCCCGGGTCTTCCGTATCAGTGTGTGAGAGGGAAAAGCTGCTCCCGAAAAGGCCTTGGCAAAGAATCTGATAGTCTGGACATCAGTCATGTCAAGAGGAACGGTATCCCAGGCCATCTGCTCTCTGAACCCACCAATAGCCTGCTGTGGGTACCCATACTGCCTCAGAACAAGTAAGGGGATGCTAAATGATGAAAAGTGCAATCCCGGCAGCCTCACGACAGCAGAGTCATCCTGCCTGCCACTCATGGTCTCAAGCCTCCATCCGGGAACCCAATACTGAATGTCCGTGGTAGTATACCTGGCCAATCGCCTCTGCCAGCTCTCCTGTGAGGTCTCCGGAGCTACTCGCCTCTGCTGTGTAACCCAAGGTGCAGCAGTCTGCCCTGCGGGTAATGGGGAAATAAGTCTCAACTGCTCAAAGAGCCACAATGATAAGAGACTGGGGCTGCCGCGTCCCATGTGCAATGACCCTCCAGCCAGTCGGTCCATCCCATGATAGGTCTCCGCCAATAAAATGGGTACTATGTCTCATTCTCCCTGCCCGGGCCGAATCTCAGTCAGTGTGGTACCTCGGTGACCCCGCATCTGCCTGAAAACTCCTAGCAGTAAACCGGAGCATACCCCGTCATACTCACAGAAGCAGTACAGGGAGATCATAATCAGCATGAAAATGTCCATGGCCATAGATAGGTCAAACAGCTCCGGACGTGATACAGCTAACCGGGCTATCTGAGCCAGGTCAATAAAGGACAGGTCAAGAATCAGATCGGATACCTGCTCTGTGTGAAATCCCAAGAAATCGACCAACTGTTCAGTCAAGGGTCGTGAATCTCGTGGGAAGACTGCATCTCTGAGCTCAGCTCCCCCAGTCAGTGCACGGAACTCTTCAATGGTGGGTGTAAGGTCATTGTATGAAAGGGTAAAGACATGCCTCTCGCAATCCCAATATCTGGACGCAGCCCGGAGAAGGTTCCAATCTACCGCCCACTCCTTTAATTCCCAGATGCATCTCAACCCATATCGTTGGTCGATAACCCTCCTATTGTTGCTATGATGATGGCGGGTTATATTGATGAGACCAGAGTGAAATTGGCGCTCTCTGATCTTAGATCTCTCATTATAATGCTCCATTTCGGGTCAAAGGTCGAATCTTGGAGTCGATTTTGGGGTGGAAGACCAGTTTGAAGTCTGCTGTGACTGCTGGAAATGTGCTTTTTACGAGTCTGCCTTATATAGAATGCTGGGGCTTGATGATTAAGAAACCTGTCTCCCAGACTCTCCCTGTCGGATGACAGGGAGGTCCCATGAAGTCATGTGTCGGACGACATGGGAGGTCCCATCAGAACCAGTAGCAGCTGCAACTGCAGAAGCCCCTCAGCAATCCAATACTTGCTCAAAGCCTACCCAAACCTGTCCAAAACATCCAAAGACCATCATATACACTCCCCTTCACTCATCAAGCCCATGGGAGAGGATCCGGCATGTTTAACACCCCCGCAGACACATAAACATCACCCAATACATACAAAATCACAAAAACACTCAATCACATCAAAAGCCACCATCTTTGTGCCTTTCTTGGGACGGACTTGCGCATATGAACTAATAAATATACAAATAAGCAAATATTTTAGTTGTCAAAATACAAAATGCAATGAAATACTTGTTTTACAACCCAAAAAGCAAAAAAAAATAGTGCATGCATTCTCTCTCTCTCTCCCTAAAGAATCCAAAGCATGACAAAAGGAGATTGCCACGATCAATCCTACTCAGAATCATCCTCCTCATCCTCCTCGGAGCCGCTGTCGTCCTGGACGCTGCCTACCTCCTCCTCAGAGCCGCTCTGCTCCTGGCCGTCACCGCCACCCTCCTGCGCCTCATGAATCTCGCCGTCAGAGTCATCATCATCCTCATACTGGGCCCAAGGCCGGGGCTCACCATAATATCCGTGCCACTCGGGCACTGTGGAGAAAGGGGGCTGATAAGGATCGTCCTCGCCATCATCATCATCGGGCTGGGGCTGCTGACTCGAACCGCCCGCCTGTGAGCTAGAAGGAGCCAAAGCCGGCAGGCCTCTTCTTCGGGGGCACGACGTCACCAGGCTGGGAGCTGCATCTCCCCTTCCAATGCTCTGCGCTCTTCTGAAACTGGCGCAACATCTTCACAGTCCCGGTGAGCGCCTTGGCCACCGCCTTATAAGTCTTGGCTGGAACCTGTTGAATGAACACAAGAGAGGCAAGTCAGAAGCAATCAATACAGGCATTAATGCAGCAAAAGACTTAGGCAAAGCAGAAAAGAAAAGAATGCTCACAGAGGTAGTCCCGCGGGGAAGCCGTAAATGCGGATGAGTCTCAGACATATCAAATGAGGAACGGCGGATGGAACCCCTGGCCTCATACTCAAAGAATCGGGGAGGCATCGATACCTGCATCCCCGCTGCTCTCCTAGCGGCCATAACCTGAGCGGTCACTAGCCGAGTAAAGACGAATTGGCCATAATCCCCATCATCCGACAGCTCAGCAGCATCAATGCTAGTCCGCAACCGCTCTAAGTCCGGCAGGGCCCGGGTATACCAAATCCCCTCAGGAGGATCATGAGGAACGCGAGCGGCGGCATCCATGCTGCCTACAGACCCTCTCTCCCAAATACAGGGCATCTCCCTCCAGGCCGATCAAGAGCCTCCTCATCCTGGTCACCAGAGCAGCATCACCAACCACATCCTCGCCATACCTACCATGCCAAGGAAACAACCTCAATCCAGCTGGGGTGCCCCTAAGGGCAATCATCGTATCATGGTAACAAGCCATCTTCCGGGGCTTCATCCCATCCACTCTCCGGCTCTCCCTAGCCCCAAAAGTCCATCGGCGAATAGCAGGAAACAAATCTGCAGCAATCCTGTCAGCTACAGCCCAAGCGTAACATCCAAACACCTTATAGGCCCACACCTGAAATCAAAAGACAAAAAGCTTTCAGTGTGTAGCAACAGTGATACAATGATGACAGAAAAGGCAATGCGACAGTTAATGTGCAAAAAGTAAAAAGGCATACCTCCAGAACAGTCTGATAGCAATCTAAAGAGGTCACAGAGCCCCTACTCACTTCATCCAAGGATCTATACACCTGAGCCAAGCTGGCCTCGCCCCACGAAAAGGTGGAGACCTGGCCCCAGTCCCTAAGAGGCTCCTGCAGAAGAGTCAATGCCGTGGTGGAGGCATTACAGAACAGGGTGTCGGAAAATCCAGCCCAAGCAAACGCTCTCGCCAACTGCTCAGCCGTAACTGTAGCAGCACCCTCAGAGAAGAGACGGCACAGCTGCGTCAGAGCCGAATGCAGGTCTGCCAGTGGAACCCCATTGCCCTTCAGGCGAAGGGTCAAGCCAGTCAGTACTCTAATGGCGTCCGGGCTCAGGACACCGGGATCCTCAGAAAATATAGGTCTGCCCGTGAACCGCAGACCAGTGATGGCAGTGAAATCATAAGGAGTGATGGTGGATTCACCCCAAGACAGATGAAAAGTGTGGGTAGAGTCCCACCAGTACTACCTGAAAGCCCTGACCAGCTCCACGCTCCTAGGCGTATCCCCAAACTCTCCGACAGCAGTAAATAATGGGCCAAGGCCAGCTGCAAATATTATGCCCTTGGGACTGTCGGGCAAATCAGAAGAACCGGGAAGAATACCCCAAATCGTGGCAATCGCCTCAGGGGACCCCTTGGTCCGCAAAGCCTGCAGGTAAGCACAGCACAGGTATCAGAACATACTCATAATAATGTGTGCATTCTTTTACTTATTTGCATTTTCAATCACATAATTCTTTCAAAAGAACAAAAAAAAAGAAATCTTTTCAAGATAATGCATCTCATTCCAAGCATGCAACATCCTTTTGGGTGCGATTTCCCCAAATTCTATCTCGAGCCCTATAAATCCAATTTCGGAAAAGAAAAGGGAAGGGTTGATGGTTTAGAATGCTTACCCCCATTCGCTCCGCGGTGGAAGTATGTAAATCAAGGCTCAAATAGAGCCCATTCCCCTTCGGAAATTTCTTCCGTTTGTTCCGATCAACGAGCTTCCTCCTCTCGGACAACGATCGTTGCACATTCCTTCTTGATTCCGCTCGCGGAGGCATTGTCAATTTTGAGATTGAATCAAAATCGGAGGGAGAGAATTTCAATTTTTTCCTCTCAGCTCTCTCAATCCGGCGGCTGTTTTGCTATTTCAAACCCTCTGTCTTACAACTGGAGGGTTTTAATTGAAACTGCCTGGGAAAGGCCCCATGTCGTACGACATCCACATTCCAGAAAGGATGATTTTCCTCTTTTGCCCCTGGTCAATTCTGCCAGTCCCTCGTGACTGCCTATCATCAAATTCACCATTTCATTCGGGTCTAAATGCCCACCTCTCAGTCTTTCTCGAATCATTATCCGTTAGCCCGGAAGGCTATAAACTCCCCGATCGTTAGCCCGGAAGGCTATAAATTCCCCGATCGTTAGCCCGGAAGGCTATAAATTACCAAGATCCTTAGCCCGGAAGGCTATAAATTATCCGACCCTTAGCCCGAAAGGCTATAAATTATCCGGTCCGAAAGACCGTATAAATTTCCCAGACACAGTCAATCTTCGGGGTGACTCCCCTTGGAACAGTCAATATTCGGGGTGACTCCCCTTGGAACAGTTAATCTTCGGGGTGACTCCCCTTGGAACAGTTAACCTTTCGGGGTGACTCCCCTTGGAACAGTCAATCTTCGGGGTGACTCCCCTTGGAACAGTCACTTTCGGGTACAAAGCCCGTGGCCTTTCATTGGCGCCACCATCTTTGACGAACTACGATTCGGCTTGATTCCCCCACGGGATACGTAGGAATCCTTTTCATAAAAGGTCCAGCCGCATGACCATTATGGTCAATTTCTCCGGGACACAAACGCCCATCTTTGTTGAACTACGATTCGGCTTGATTCCCCCATGGGATACGTAGGAATCCTTTTGATAAAAGGTCCAGCCACATGACCATTATGGTCAATTTCTCCGGGACGCAAACGTCCATCTTTGTTGAACTACGATTCGGCTTGATTCCCCCACGGAATACGTAGGAATCCTTTCCATAAAATGTCCAGCCACTCGACCATCTTGGTCATCTTTTCTCCCCGCCGTTCGTGTCCGGCTCGGGATTCTCATTGTGTCGATGACCCCACTTCCCGTGGAAGTGACGTCGCCGAGGGGCTCTGTGAGTACCCCGACCCGAACTCGTGTTTTTTGGGTCCACTCTCCTTGATTTTTGGGCTCATTTATTTTCTAAAATGCAATTTGAGCCCAATTATCCATTTAATTACTCAACCCATTGGGCCTGCCATCCATTCGGCCCAACTGTGCCATCAAGCTGTACGCTGTCGTCCGGCACCGGTTATCCAAAGGCGATTTAACTCCCTATGTCGGACGACATAGGACGTCCCATCAGCCTGCCTATAAATACATGGCTGATCATTTAGGAGGACTTTTGGGAGGATTTTGGTAAGGGGGGAAACTCTGTCAAAATAGAGTCTCATCCTCTCTCTCTCACACACATACTCACCTCCCTCCTCATACATACATATACCCAAGCCAAGATCCAAAGAAAGCCTTCCTTTGTTGGTGTGTTGAAGGGGTAAACACCATACTATTGGTGTCTTTACCTTGTGGACTACAATAGGTAGCCACTAAACCCTCTCTCTCTCTAATTAACTCTTGCATACATCTATATCATCTTGCATGCTTACTTGCCTTGATATTATGTGAAATATTTGGGATTTTGCATGATAAAGGTGGTAGAGAGGTGAATCTTCCATATTCACTTCTCCCCACCTCAGATCTGAATATTTGGTGACCTTAGCACCATTAAAGTTTGCATCTTTGTTAGTTTCCATTGAGTTAGGAGGATATGGCTACATAATAATGGCCATAGATATGTGATTTATCACATTTGGCCATTAAAGCCATGTGATCCTCCCATAATACTCACGTAGTATTACTATTTTACTGCTTTCAGTTAATAAATATAGCTTAGTTTGCTTTGGGAACAAGGTGGGATTAGTCTGGCTGAAGGGCACTGAAATAGGCCTCTGGTGTCGGACGACACAGGACCTCTCAAAGGATCCTGTGTCATACGACATACAGCTCCCAGAAAGCCATCTGGCTTTCAAGGACTTCAGATCCATTCAGATCGGTCCCCTTTGTGACTCAAAGCTATGTTTAAATATTAGTTTTAGTTCATTTAACACTACTTAGGGAGCCTAAGGTCTGTTTGGGTGCGATAAATTGATGGAGGCGGTTTGCCATGTGATATAGACAACTTTGGATGCTCTATGACATATGACATCCGTATCATTAAAAGTCAATCTTGACTTTGCTCACTCCAATCAACCCCAAACTGAACTTAGACCCTAAGTAGTGTCTCTTCTTATTTAAAATAATCTTGTTTCAATTTCCAGAGCAACCTTATTGTTGTAAGGGACAATCTGACCAGGAGGCCTTGTGTCGTCCGACATCCCTCTCTGAGGAAGTCCTGTGTCGGATGACATCCGAGCTCCTGAGCAGACTGTCTCCAGCCCTTGCCTTATAATGCAAGTCATCATATGTAAAGGGTGTGACCCCCTGTCATGGCTCACAAGTTGTATCCATTTTGAATCATCATCAATGAAATCCAAGTTTGCATGCCCTGTTTATTGATACAAATCGCACACACTTTGAATGTTTATAATTGTCCAATGTTTGATTGAAAGACTCGTCTACGGACGAGGCTTGTTGGGTGAACTCTCAAGTTTTTCCCAACACGTAACCTGATCCCCAGGCCCAAAACTAGTGTTTTTTTCGGAAGCCGTTCATTAACCTGTGTTTGAAGAAAACTCCTCCTCAGATTTCTTTGAAGAAGAAGATGATGAAGATGTTGATTTTGATATAAATGACCCTGCAGTCCCTCCAGTTTATCTTGATCCTGGTCTCCGTCAAAAGGATTTAATGTCTACTCTGAACTATTACACTTCCAAAGCTTCTATCCCACGTTCAACTTATGGGACTCCTTTGTTTGGTGTTCGTGATAAGATATTCAGCAAGGCACAGACTCAGCCTACTCCAATGCCTCCATCAATTGCTGATGAGCTTCAGAAGCAACGACGAGCTGATAGAATGGCAACCTTTATTGATGTTGTGGAAGATACGAAAGGTTGGGTCAGCTCCTGAAGACACTCCTCCTAGATATACAAAGACCTATGGCCCCGGTGAGACAAGTTACCAGTTTCAGAAAATCAAAGTTCTCAAACTCAAAAAGCGGCCAGCTCCCCCCAAAGGCAAGGAAATCAAACCTGGAAAGATTGATCAACAGCTGTTTATCAATTTCCCCTCACCAAAACCAAGCCGCAAATACCCAACCTCTCTTTCTCAACGGCAATGTCACATAAGGATTCAATGCCAAGTTGCTACCATTGCCCCCAGACCGGTTGAGAGCACATTGTCAACCGATAATCTTTATATCCGATATCTCTCCATCAATGGCCGTATGACTCAAGTACTGGAAATGAGGATCTTTCGTTGGTCTGTTGAAGTGACCAAAATGGTTGGTTTAATGCCAAATGTGACTAGGCTTTCAATTATGAGAAATGGCCAGGCTCAACCATGGAGCAATTTAAGAGAAGCCTCCTTACTTTTGCTAGCCCTCAGAGTGATCCCACTTCTCCGGTTAAGGCAAGCTGCCTTACCGATGGCCTCTACTGCTGCTGAGTTATTGGAACTTTCACTTGCAGAGATGATGAGCTTAGAGCCAAATGAGCTTATTGTTCCACTTACTCCTCAAGGTTCTCCTTCTGAGTTAGTGGATGGAGAGATTGTAATCTCCCCAACCGGTCAAGTGTCAAGGACCGGTCAGCCTCCAGTGATCTTGCTTACCGATTCATCTACCGATCCTCCAACCGGTTCTACAGCCTCTCTAACCGATCCCTCAACTCCTCTTACCGATAAGCCTCTTGCCGAACCCTTGCCTACCATTCAGCTGTTCACTCCTCAATCGGTTAATCCTCTTACCGATGCTCCCTTACCGGCCTCCCAACCGGTTACTCAACCTGCTCCTCCACCGGCTTCTTCAACTATGATGATATGAATAGACCAGTTATTGCATAAGACTTGGTTGAACTTCATGAGGCTATGCTCCAAAGCTTCGTTGAGGTACACTGAATTGACACAATCCTTTGTTAAGTCCAATCAGGAGGAGGATGAAAGAAGATTTGAGCTGTTGAAGACTGGTATTGCTATGTCTCTTGGCAACTTTATGGAACAAATAAATGCTAGAGATAATACCATTAGAGACCTCCTGTTGCAACTTGATGAGGCTCATCATACAAACAAAATTCTGTGTGAGCAACAAATCTCAGGTCAAGCCATTGTGGACCGGTCAATTGAAGAGCTTAAGCGGTCAGCAGAAGCCCTTAGCCGTTGTGAGCAGAAAAATCGTGAACTAGAAATGGAGTTGGCTAAAGTCAAAGCCAAAAATGAGGTTCTTTTGAAAGTTCGTGAAGATAGAAAGAAGAGGAAAAGGGAAGAGAAAGAAAAGAAGAAGGAGAAGAAATCATCCAAGAAATCAAAGTCCTCAGACCCTGTGACGTCGGCTACTCCTCCCTCTGATGCTGCTCCCTTACCGGTTAAAGACTCAGCAAATCCTCCAGCTGATCCTCCAGCCGATGCAGCTTGAGAATGTAACCGATGATATATTGTCTTTCTTATCTCAGTCACCGGTCTGCAACCTAATGAGAATCTCTTATCCTTAAACTTGTGTTTTGTTGAATTCCTTTTTAACTATTTTGAATGTTCCAAATGCTACTAACCGTTTCATTTTGCAGGTCTCATTCAAAATTTCTCTCTAAATTCATTTTGACGTTCCCTTTAAGCTTTCACTTTGTTTGTAAGCTTACTTAGGTAGCATCAAGTTGTCATTTGACTTAGGGAATGATATGTTTAATAGACAAATACTTTATCATTCTTTTACTAAGTCAAAAAGATGCTAGCCTAGGGTGATTGAACTTAAGAAATTAGGAGTAGATTGTTAGTCAAATATATGTTTAGAATTAGAATTGCTTAATCCCAATCATAACAAGCATTAATGTGGACCCCTAGATTTCCATCTAGTGCTATTGCCTCTAGTGTTAATAATGCCCAGTGTTTTTATTATGTAATTTTCTCAAGCTTTGAAGACTTGAAGACCAGAAGATTTCCATCAGCTTGTGAGTTACTCTTTGGAGCTGCCTAACCGGTTGGCCACTCAACCGGTATAGCTATCTAATCGGCCACCTTACCTAGCCGACATAACCCTCGCCGGTTATGTTCCTTCACTTGCCGGTTAAGGCTTTCTCAATAAGCTTTCCTTAGTTAGCAGCTAGCCGATGAATTAAATGCTCCCAACTACCCAGCTATCAACTTTAGCTAAAGTTGGTAAAGCAAGCATGCTGACAAGACATCTCTGCAACAATTCAGTGCCTCCTTGAGGATTGTCAAAGTTACCAGTACTCACAGCGCCCCAACTACTCTGTGGAAATCCTCTCTATCCAATCTCAGGCATTTAATGCAAGGATACTCTCATTTAATGCCTGCCAGTCCAAGTCATCATTACAACCTCTTCAAAGACAACGACTCCTTTTCAAAGTTCAATATAAATAGTTTCCCCAGAGCATTGAAGAAGGTTGTTGCATTTATGATCCTTAAGAGTGAGCTGCTTTAAATACCAACCTGCAAATTCCTAAGTTCAAAGCATTCAAAGCAAATCCCCTCTTTCACTAGACATCTCTGTAGGACTTAAACACTGAGCACCTCAATCAATACTGTAGTGTTCCTTCATTAGACTACTTATGGAACACATTGGTTGATTCACACACAACACCCTAGTGAAATCAGCTCAACTTGTGAGCACATCTCTAGAAAACACCTGGTCTTTATTGTAGCACGATCCGTTAGTGGTCACCTTTAGTTTGGCAGCCTTCAATCATTGGCTTGCAACTTGTAATAGGTAGGATTCATTAATATAGTAGTGCACTTTCACAAATCCAAGTTCTGACCA
This sequence comes from Adenophora triphylla var. japonica, assembly GCA_022495995.1. Taxonomy (NCBI): domain Eukaryota; kingdom Viridiplantae; phylum Streptophyta; class Magnoliopsida; order Asterales; family Campanulaceae; genus Adenophora; species Adenophora triphylla. The sequence continues at coordinate 736,840 of JAFEMH010000404.1, read as the reverse complement.
AACTTGGTAGAGGACGTAGCAGTTATTTAACACTGTGAACCTCTTCAAACAATGTGTCATTCCTTCATGTGTTTGTTTATTTATTGTTGTGTAGTTGTAACTAGTTGATAATCTCTCAACTGGTCACAACTTATTGACTCAACTTACTTCTTGACTTGTTTGTCTTACTTGGAAATTAAATTTGTCCCTGTTGCATGAGAACTTAACTTACTGACTTTGAAACTTTACCTTACCGGTTTTATACTTAGCTAACCGAAATCTCCGCTGTGCAAAATTACTCCACCGGTTAGTAAGTGTGTTACATCACAACCATTTTCAAAGACTAAGAGTTTTTAGCAAAAAGTTTTAAACAGGCTATTCACCCCTCCTCTAGCCTGATTCCTACCATTTGGGACCTAACACATTGTGGTACGTACGGACTACGGTCAAGGGCTCAACTGGAGAAACCGCTTTCGCCCTTACTTACGGGTCAGAGGCAATGGCGCCTGCCGAGATGGCCTTGCCGACTTACAGAGTAGCCTATTACGATGAGGCGAGAAACGGGCAAAGGCGATGCAACGACCTGGATCTGATTGATGAGAAGAGGATGTATGCGAGAATGAAAATGATAAATTACAAGCAGAAGATGAAAGCCCAGCATGACAAGCGAGTTAACAAGAGATCTTTTAATGTCGGAGATTGGGTTTTGAGGAGTGTGGAGGTAACTGGAGCCAAGTCGGGGTATACCAAGCTGAACGAGAAGTGGGATGGTCCGTTCCAGGTATCAGAGGTCGTGCGAGAAGGGACATACCGGTTGAGGAAGCAGAATGGAGAGGAGTTGAGGAATGCTTGGAGCGTTGATCATCTTAAACAGTTCTACCAATAAAGCCGCCGCGACTTTGTGTTCTCTTTTTGATTGTTTGCCTAAGATTGCAAAATTTTTTATAACTTTTTCTTGTAAATTGTTCTTTTGATTGTCGCGTCAGAAGAAAAATTTATGTAAAATTTGATGATCCGGGGACATGTAATTTGTATATATATAATAGAAGTCGCGGCGAGATGTTATTCAGACATGATTGTGGCTTAATAGCTTACTTAGAAAATGCTGACGGAAATTTTTGTTGTTTCATGGATCGGCGACCAAGAGGGTTGCCGCTAAAGCTTGAAGATGATGGCCATGAGGGTTGCCGCCAAGTAAAGACTAAAGATAAGGGCAAGGGAAGATTGCGCACAGTTCCCGCCGGTTGGTCCCGGCGCAGTTCCCGCCGGTTGGTCCCGGCGAAGTTCCCGCCGGTTGGTCCCGGCACAATTCTAGGCGCGGCATCCTGGAGACGATGGTTCCAGGTGCCAAAGCCTTGCGAATTGGAGATAGTGGTTCCAAGTCGCGGCGTCCTGGAGATAGTGGCTCCAGGCGCATAAGAAAGGCAGTTCCCGACAAGTAAAAGTTGATCTAATACGTTGGTAGTTCGAGATGTCGGTCAAAAGAGTCTGGCCGCACAATGAATGTTGCTCATAACTCCAACAACTGAGTAAGGCTGCCTAAAGACAAGCCTCACTCTTTTGGAGGGAGTAGTATGTATATAGATAAGAGAAAGGAGTAGTATATATATAGATAGGAGAAAGGGAAGGGAGTCTTCGATGAACTATCGAAGCAAAAATAGCGATATTAAAGGTAGAATTCAAAGCAAAATTAAAATACAGTTAAAGCCGCATCGCGACATTCAGATCACCAAGGTGGGCATCAAAGCAGTCATGCGAGAAAGGTAGTCAAAAAGTAAAGTCGCCATTTGCGACATTAGGATAAAGCATAAACTCGCGAACTGCGATCCCACAAAAATCATGTCAAAAAACGTCTAAGTTGCAAACCGCGACATCCCCAAGAATGATAAAACCAAAGTTTAACGAGCAGAAAAGTAAATTGTTTAACACAAACCAAAATAGATTGTTTCAAAAGAAAAGTAATGTTTTTAAGGGGCTGAGGATTGATTCCCGCTGGCGGAGGTTCTGGCAGCACGAAGGGCTTCACGGGTAGCGTCTTTGGCATCTTTGAGGGCTTTGGCCTTCTCGCTGATCAGATCCACCCTCATTGTAAGGGCGTCATTGGTGGCCAGTGGAGAAGGAACCCAAACCGGCTTGCCTAAGAGCCTGTCTTCGGCGCCCAAGGCCTTGAGTTCGCTATCCTCATAAGGGACAAGAGAATGGCCGTGGCGGCAGAAATCGCTATAGATTTGCTCAGATCCCCACTTTGCGAGAAGCTCGGCAGTGATGGCCGGGATCTCCTCAGAACTCGCCGCCGCCGCCCGCATAGCATGAAGCACAGCCTTATCGTACATGTCCATGGCATCAGCCTCTGCCTTCTCTTTGTTTGCGGTAATCTCCTTGATCAGCTCAGCATTGGAAGTTGCCTTGGCTAGATTCTCGGCTTCTAAGGCCTTGATTTTTTCTTCCGACTACAACTTTAGGGTAGAGATCTTTTCATTTAGCTACTTCTCTTTGATTTCGCCAGCTTTAAGGGTCTCAACCATCTTCAACTCCTCGCCTTGAAGAGCTGCCAACTCTCTCTCCATGTCAACACACCTGTTCTTATATTTCTCCTTCTCCCCCATAAACCGTTTGCGAGATTTCTCCAGCTTGTCATTCTCGCGAACCAAACGATTGTATTTGTTCCTAAATCCATGCAAGGTACTTGTAATCTGCAAAGATTATGGGAATAGAATTAGCGTCTTAGAGCAATAAAGCTTAAGTGAAATATGAAGCGACAATGCTTACCCCACAAATCTGAAGGCCGGCAAAATTTAGGGAAAGGTCAATGTCCTGCTCTACCACTTCATCTATTGCCGCCTTGTCGCCCGTGCGCTCGATAATGCCGGCACCAATAAGACTGTTGTCAGGATCGCGGGAATAGATATCAAAGCCTGTTAGCTTGGGGACGGAGGCAATCTCCACACTTAAGTCATAGAGACCGTCTCGGTCAGAAGGCATCTCGAACACTTCTCTAAGCCAACTCTCTAGTTGGGTCTCAGCTTCGGTGGAAGCTTCTTCAACAGTTTCATGATCTTCCTCTGTGCGGTCTCGTTTATGGGGGCGGGGACCAGTTGGATTGGGGGAATGGATTGGCGGGACTGGTTCCATGTCCTCCGTAGCGACATCAGCTACCTTCTCAATGCTTTCTCCTTTAGCCATTTCCTCATCCCTCAGAGCTAGGGAGGATGACCTCATTGGAGTTTTAGCTCTGCTTGATTTTTTGGCATGCCCGGCGACCTTCTCCGCGGCAATTGCTGCCTTCTCGTGTGCAATAGCCTCGGCGTCATCTCCATGTAAAGAAATCGGGATCTCCAATTCAGCGGTCTTTGATAGGTCGGTTTGGCGAGCATCGGTAAGTCGCTTCCTGCGACTATCAGAGCTTGCAGCAGCGGCGCGTCTGTCTGATACATCCATAAGTCTGAATTCTAAATTTAAGCGACAACCAAATTAGCGAAGAGGAAATAAAAAAAAGCAAAGTAAAAAGTAAAGATAGAGGCGAGAAACATACTTAGAACATCGTACATAGTCTTACAACAACGATCTTTTAGCTGGCAAGGTCCGCACTCAGCGGCAAAATAGTTTCCAGAGTGAAGGTCCCAGCCAGGGTAGGGATCAGGTTGAACAATGGACAAACGAGGCTCATGGTCAGGATAGGTGAAGTCGGGAAGGCCGACTTGTCTAAGTAAAGAAGGGTGGGATAGGATATCTCTCCACGAGAATAAGGCTAGCCCCATGTCGGTGGCATCCGCGAGAACTTTTAAAATATTTTCCTTCAATCTAGTGTCGCCAGAGACTAATGCGTTGCGGGTTTCAATTTTTGGGTAGATGTCGCCAAGGTCACAGAGATGAGTCCAGCCCACGCGAGATGTGATTAAAAGGGGATTGGATTGCCAGTTGTGAACTTTTCGAGGCAAAGGGGTCAGAAGTTTGGGTTTTTTATATTTAATGGAAAGGCGATTTTCGATGACACCTTCCCGCTGAGACACGGCTGTGTAACCATCGAATAAATTGATAAGAAAAGGAATGGAGGGTTCCTGTTTCAAAGCCCTGCAGATCACTAGGTAACATGTAAGGACCCTAATAGCGTTGGGATGGAGGTCGATAATGGCGGCATGGGCATTGAACAAAACGGCTACGTTGAAAGGATCGATGGGGATCCGTAGCCCGGCTTCAAATTGGGAGGGGTAAGCAATAACACCGTCATTCCTATGTCGCATGGCGGCAAGAGATAGGTCACCTGTGTATGGTTCTATACGATAAACTTTGGGATTAATCCCATATTTAACATGATAGTGGGTTTGGAAATCCATAGAGGAGGAGCTGCTAGCTCCCGCGCCATCAGGGTTAGAAGAACCCTGCGAGATGGGCGGTCGCGCGGAGGTCTCAGCTGCCAAAGTATCCGAAACATCGTAGCTGGATGTTGAGTTGGAGGAAGACATGACCTGTGGATAGAAGTGATGACTAAGTAAATTGGGGGCTGTGGGATAGTCAGTGTCAGAAAAATCAGTTTCATGGAAAGGAAGGTAGAAGTCGCAAATGTGAGTGCATAGTTCAAAAGTTGTATAAAAAGTGTGCATAGGAACATATTTGTGTAAGAAAGGGGGACCCCTAATTTCTAAGGCATTCAATATGGGGACACTCGCTCCATGTCGCCTAAGCATGAAGCTAAGATCCTCGAGCGAGATTCGAGCCCATATCCCCATCTCTTTTCTATAAAACCCCCCACTTATTTTACTTTGGCCAAATCTGACAATTTTAGAGAGTAACCTTGTCTCAGCCATTACGTGGGACAAGTAAAAAACGAGAACGTAAGCGGGAATTCAAGCGGGTATTCAAGCGGGAATTCAAAATTTCAAGATGAGTACCTGGAGGTTTGCAGAAAGGTGCGAAAGCGTGAAGAAGTAGTTGGCAAAAGGATCGGAAAGCCTTGGACGCCACCTGTTTCCCTCGAATATGCCCTAATCAGCCTGAAATGAGAAGCGTGATTGTTGGTATCTGGGAAAGTCCAAGTGAAATGAAGGAAATGTTTGAGGTAGACAGAACGAGCGGAGAGACACCGATGGTCTCTGGGAAACGAAGGATCAACTGAGCAAGGTGTGTGAGATGGATTTGGGGGAGGGTTTTAATCTCCAAAGTAACGGGAGTGGAAAGGTTCAGGGGAGGTTTCCAAAGTATATTTAAGAGGGTTGATTTTTAAAATTCCCCCCCATTATTGTGGTTATTAATGGGAAAAGACGGCTCAAATTCCAAGGGAGGTGTACGGCTGCCAAACTGACTAACGTTTCCCCGAGGTGACACGTGTTACGCAGGTGACAATTGAGCCCCGCTTCTCGCCAAAGCGGGCAAAAAACTGCGAGAGCCATAGACTGTGAAAGTTCTCGCCTGGACCATGAATAGTCCAAGGCTTGAACTTGGGGGCTTTTGATGCGATTATGGAAAATGGATTGGGCCCAGTTACTAAGGATCAGGCCCAATAGCTAGACATGGGCCGAACCCACTGGACCTAAGCCGTGCAAGAGAGTTTGGGCAACGGAGTGACATTAAAGGTCTAGGCGACATAGGACAAGGTGCGACAATGGTAAGAAGGCGCGTGAGAGTACCACCTCGTAAATAATAGGGTTATGCGAGAAACATGATAGAATATCGGTAACTCATTGTAATTGTGTATATGAGGGGGATCCGTTTCCCGTGGGACATCCGGCTTAGGGCGACATTTAGAATGTCGCCCTCTTTCCTTTGACTGTCGCTAATGCGACATGGGCACTTGGGCGTTCCCGGGGCTTCGTTCTGGTTGGCGCCTGCGCCCCTAACCCTAGCTGTCTGTGATGGGTGATTGATGTGACAAGATGAATAGTGAAATCCCACTAACTTGGAGTTGGTTGAGGGACCTTGGGTGGATGATTGACAAGTGTCCCCCCATGTGCAAGGCACATGGGTGCTTGGGAGTATATAAAGGTGAATAGTTCCATTTGCATGGTATGTAATCTCTCTCTCTCCTCTTAAGTTCTCTCTCTCTCTCTAGGGTTTACACCGCTTTGATCATCTCCTTGACCTACTAAGCTCTCACGCCGGAGGGGGTTCACCGGAGTCACCCCCGGCCTAGCTTACGTGTGTGCATGTGTGTAGGGACTAATCGAAGAAGGACAGTCGTGGTATCCTCTGTTTCAGTTCCTGTGCAACCATTTTTTATGGCAGCATATTGGTCAGGATATTCGGCTCTCAGCCGGAAGACCCGGGTTCAAGTCCCGGCAACGGAACCAACTGATGCTGCCATAAAAAATGGTTGCGCAGGAACTGAAACAGAGGATACCACGGCTGTCCTTCTTCGATTAGTCCCTACCACATGCACACACATAAGCTAGGCCGGGGGTGACTCCATCGAACCCCCTCCGGCGTGAGAGTAAGGTTAGTAGGTCAAGGAGATGATCAAAGCGGTGTAAACCCTAGAGAGAGAGAGAACTTAAGAGGAGAGAGAGAGAGTACATACCATGCAAATGGAACTATTCACCTTTATATACTCCCAAGCACCCATGTGCCTTGCACATGGGGGGACACTTGTCAATCATCCACCCAAGGTCCCTCAACCAACTCCAAGTTAGTGGGATTTCACTATTCATCTTGTCACATCAATCACCCATCACAGACAGCTAGGGTTAGGGGCGCAGGCGCCAACCAGAACGAAGCCCCGAGAACGCCCAAGCGCCCATGTCGCATTGGCGACAATCAAAGAAAAGAGGGCAACATTCTAAATGTCGCCCTAAGCCGGATGTCCCACGGGAAACGGATCCCCCTCATATACATAATTACAATGAGTTACCGATATTCTATCATGTTTCTCGCATAACCCTATTATTTACGAGGTGGTACTCACGCGCCTTCTTACCATTGTCGCACCTTGTCCTATGTCGCCTAGACCTTTAATGTCACTTCGTTGCCCAAACTCTCTTGCATGGCTTAGGTCCAGCCGGGTTCGGCCCACTGTCCTAGCCATACTGGGCCTGATCCTTAGTAACTGGGCCCAATCCATTTTCCATAATCGCATCACCTATGTACCCACATGTATGACAAACGATGCTCTTCATACTAGAACATGTTAAATTCTCTCTCTCTCTCTCTCTAGATTGTCTTACTTCTTTTTTTATTAATATTTATTAACCTTTGATCATTTAAAAAAAAAACTTTGATCATTAAATAAAATAAAAATGACCCTAAAAGAAAAGAATATATAGGATAAGTTCAAAATATACTCCCTTCCTTGGTTTCATATGATAAGTTCAAAATATAATCCCTTCATTTAGAAAAAATAGTTTCATTTTTTTTTTCACGATCAACTCAATCATTTTAATACAATTTTAAAATTTATTATTTATTAATATTAGTCCTAATTGTATATCAATAATAAAGTTTTAAATTGCATATAAAAACAATTAATTTTTCTTATAAACTTGCGATAAGGATAGAGATGCCCATCCGGTTCGGATCGGCGATTTCGGTTTTAAACCGGCGGTTCAGCCAACCGGTTTGCCTTGAACCGTAACCGGATCGGATATAGACGGTTCCGGTTCACGGTTCCGAACCGTCCGTATAGTTCCTGTTCCGGTTTTGAACCGTGATTTTCAAAAAAAAATAAATTGTTTTTTATTTGTTATGTTTTTTGATATATTTTTTAAATAAGGAGCAACATTAGAAACATGATGATGATTCTAACGATGTTGCTTGTTTTATACTTGCCACCATGTTTAAAGGCTCTTATGAAGAACTTTGAACACATGAAAACTGCTTTTGTTCTAGCACAACGCATAAAGGAAATGTTTCAAGTGCAAGCTAGGCAATAGAGATATGTTGTGTTAATGGTTAACACAAGAAAGGGGTTTAAAAGGAAACACACAGAAGGTAAAACAAAGGTTGCTAAACCTAGGGCAAAAGTTGCCAAAGCCGAAGAGGCTAAACCCAAAGTATCTCAAAAGGATGCATTTTGCTACCATAGCAATGAGATTGATCATTGGAAGCAAAGTTGCAAGGCTTATAAGGAAGGCCTAAAAGGTGAAGGAGGGCAATATGATTGCTACTACTTTATGTATCTATATGATAGATATTTTCCTTTCTACTTCTTGTTCTTGGGTATATGATACCGGATATGGATCCCACATTTGTTTAAATGTGCAAGGAATAAAGAATAGAAAGCTACTCAAATAAGGTGAATTAAACCTATGAGTGGGAATGGAGCAAGAGTTGCTGCATTAGCCATAGGGACAGGGACTTATGAAGTCACTTTACCTAGTGGACTAGTACTTGTTTCGAACAAGTGTTACTACGTTCCGGATTTGAGTAGGAGTATTATTTCTATTTCTTATATGGATGATGAAGGATATAGTTTTCTTATTGAGAATAAGAAGTTTCTATATATTTAAATGATATGCTTTATAGTATTGCAGATTCATTTAATGTCATTTATATCCTTGATGTTGAAAAACAAAATAATATTGACGATATCTAAAATATAAATAAGAAATCTAAACCGAATGATGTGAACAACACGTTCATATGGCATTGCCGGCTTGATCAGATAAATGAGAAACATGTATCTAAACTCCATTAACATGGACTTTTAGACTCATACGATTATGAATCATTTGAGGTATGTGAATCTTGTTTATTGGGTAAAATGACCAAACCACCCTACACTAAGAGTAGTGGGAGGGCTAGTGACTTATTGGTCCTTATACATGAGATGTATGTGGACTATTAAGCAGCATTGCTAGGGGACGATTTCGGTATTTCATCACATTCACAGGTGACTTATCTAGATATGACTATGTCTATCTGATGAAGTCCAAAGGTGAATCGTTTGAGATGTTTCAAATATTTCAAGATGAAGTACAAAACAACTTGGCAAAACTATTAAAGCACTTCGATCCAATCGTGGTGGAGAATATTTGAGCCAAGAGTTTGACAATCATCTCAAAACTGTAAAATCGTTTCAAAGTTGACTCCACCCGGAACACCACATTGTATGGTGTGTTTGAGAGGAGGAATTGAACCTTGTGGGACATGGTTCGTTCGATGATGTGTCAAGTTGAATTTCCTATTTCCTTTTGAGGATATGCATTAGAGAATGCTGCGTTCACACTGAACAGAGTCCCTACTAAATTCGTTCCTAAGACCCCACATGAGATGTGGTATGAAAGAAAACTTAGTTTGTCTTTCATGAAGATTTGGGGTTGCAAAGATTATGTGAAGAGACTTGTCTCTGATAAGTTAGCGCCAAATCTGATAAGGTTATTTTCGGATATTAATTTTACAACCGCAAAGAGAACAAATGTTTGTTGCTCTGTATGGTTCGTTTCTTGAGAAATAGTTTATCAATAAAGAATCTAGTGCGAGTAAAATTAATCTTGAAGAAGTTCAAGAACCTGAAAATGACATGGAACCAAGAGTAGAGACGGAACCATGTTCACAAGGAGTTGTGGAACTGGTTCAAGTTGCACAAAGTCCATCGTAGATCGGATAGGTTACGATCCAAATCCGAGAAATATGGATTTCTCGTATCGAAAAGTAATGAAGTGAAAGTCATTGAGAATGACGAACCTACTTCCTATCTTGAGGCGATGTCCACTCCTAATTTGGATAAATGGTTAGGAACCATGGAGTCCAAATTACAATCCATGTTTGATAATCAAGTTTGGAACTTGATTGAGCTACCTGAAGGTGTAAAAACTAAAGGGTGCAAGTAGGTCTTCAAGACCGACATGGATGGAAAGGTGTATACTTTCAAGGCTAAGGCTTGTAGCAAAGGGATTTAGGCAAATTCATAGTATTGACTATGATGAAACCTTTTCGCCTGTTGCAATGCTGAAGTCTATTAGAATTTCAATTGCCATAACCACATATTGTGACTACGTAACATGACAAATGGATGTCAAATGGCTTTCCTAAATGGAAAGATTTTTAAGGATGTGTATAGTACACAACCCGAAGTTTTGTTGATCCAAGAAATTCTAATAAAGTATACAAGTTGCAAAGATCCAATTTTGGGTTGAAGCAAGCTTCGAGGAGTTGGAATCTTCATTTTGATGAGTCGGTCAAAGAGTTTGACTTCATCAAGTACGAAGATGAACCTTGTGTATACATGAAATTCAGTGGGAGCATAGTATTATTTCTAAGTGTTATATGACGATGATATCTTACTCATTAGAAACAATGTTCCGGCACTTAAGACTGTCAAGTCTTAGTCAAGGAAAGATTTCTCAATGAAAGATATGGGTAAAGCCGCTTACATCCTTGGCATCAAGATCTACAGAGATAGATCTAAAAGGATAAATTTGTTTGAGTCAAAATACTCACATTGACAAGGTTCTTAGAAGATTCTAATAAAAGTAACTTGTCAATGGGTCATGGTGTTACTCTTAGCAATACTCATTATCTTAAGACAACTGGTAAGCAAAAGGGGATGAATGAAGTTCCATATACTCCGGCATTTGGATCTGCCATGTACGCCATGATTTGTACTAGACCCGACGTCACGTATGCTCTAAGCATGACGAGTCAATACCAATCTGATCCTGTTGAGAACCATTGGATGGCAGTTGAGACGATCCTTAAGTACTTAAGAAGAACTAAGGATACGTTCTTGATATTTGAAAGGTTGGAAGTTAATCTTGTTGTAATGGTTACACAGATGCTAGCCTCCAAACTGACAAAGTTAATTTAAAATCGCAATTAGGATTTGTGTTTATGCTTATTGGAGGTGCGGTTTTGTTGGAAGAGTTCTAAGTAGAAAATCGTAGACAATTCTACAACTAAGGCCGAATTTTTAGCGACACCTGATGCAGCTAAAAGAGGCAATTTTTGTAATGAACCCGAATTTCCACAACAATAATAATACTTAATTGATAATAAAATAACCTCCAACGGATACTAAAACCATAATTCAAACACTAACCACAATTTGAAATAATTTAAATGCGGATAACGGTAACAATTTCAACGGCTAGTACAATTCACTAGCTCAACAAAATCTTTAAAGTCTTACAAACTCTCAAATAACTGTAATAACTAACTAAAGAGTCTAAAATGAAATAAGCTAAAAACGATCCTTGAACTCCTTATGAAGTGCTCCCGAACCGTTTCACATTCTTCCTATATGAAATCTGGAAGAAAAGAAGATGAAAGGGTGAGCGAACAATGCCCAGTAAGTTCATATACAACCCCTCCTAAGCATTAAGGAGGAGTTGACCTGAAGGAATATCAAGCGATACAAATTTCAAATAACAATTGAAAACATAACAGAACACAAATTCGAAATAGTTATTTACCAAATCTCAAACCAAATGTCTTTCAAAATCTCAACGGTTTCACAAACTGAGTTGACAAATATTTTGGAGTTTCAAATGATGACGAAATCGATTCAAATTGACTCGAATGATTTACTTAATTAAAACCGTCCCATACCAGTTTTAACTAACTAAACCATTCACGAGTTATAAGGAAATTCAAAGGGTCGATAAGCTAAACAAAGTTGACTCGAATGATCTAGTTATCTACAACCGTCCCATACCAGCTGTAGATAATCAAATCATTCACAGACATCATGATCACATAAGTGGTCCACTGACCTTATCTAACCAAAATCCCATAAAGGGAACAAAATGACTCCGCAGAGTCCTAAACAGTGTATCCGGAACACCCCACCACTAATTTGAAGCGGTGTACTAAGTTTGCCCGAAGGCCAAATATCAAATATACCCCGCTGAAGCAGGTTGTCTAACTTAGCGATCATTGATGGAACAAAAATCATATCATATCAAAACTCATTTTTATACAGAATACGAACTTTCACAATAACAATAAAATTCTGTATTTACGAAACCAAAAGAATGATTTAGCAAACGAATAACAAAAGATTAGCAAATAACGGTAAACGAGGGAGTTAAAACAAATACTAACACGAGGTCAGCTTTTACGTATCAAAGGAACGTACATCGCCAAGAAATATACGAAAGCCTAAATAATGAAACGGAGCGAAAATTAATTAACTTAAAGATGTATAATCCCTTACCTTAGCGTCGCTTAGTACTTCCAACAATGCTTCACGCGCACGAATCTACAATCATGCAAAAAGATTCTCTTTTAATTCCTCTAAAGATTAACCCTAAACCCCTTTCGATTTACCAAAATATCCCTATGGTTTCTATTATCAAATCCTAATAATACTTTCTAATTCACAATTACACACACTAATTACACCTTTTTCAGGACACACTAACACACACTAAACCCTAACACACACACATGCACTAACCCTAACACTATACACACACCAGCCACACCACACACACTGCACGGCTGAAACACACACACACACACTGCTGAAACACACGCACAGGTTCCCTGTAAACACATTCTGCACACACGCAACACACACATACGCACAAAACAGTAACACACACACACAACATACTCACACACACAGCACACATCAGGAATACCCTCTGCACACACCAAAACACACACTGTACACGCACACAACTCTCTGTAAACACACACAAACACACACAGACACAGGCACACACAATACACACACTCTCTGACACCCACACACACATCCAACCATAATCTTAATCAACAATGAAGGATTTTCTAGGGTTTCAATATCAAATTCCACAAAACAATAAAGAATTTCAAGATTCATATCCTAATAATTTGATTTCTCAACCCAAATCTTACTCTTAGACTTTCTAGGATTTTCTAGGGTGTTCTACCTTAGAAATCAAAACAAGAAACATTACTTACCTTGGATTCTTGAGCTTTGAAAACACAACAATGGAGGTTCTTCCTCTTCCTTCTTTCTTCCCAAGCTCGGCTCTCTCTCTCTCTCGCTCAGTTTCTTCCTCTGCCTTCCTCTGTCGCTCTTTTTCTCTGTCCGCTCTCTCTCTCTCTCTCTCTCTCTCTCTCTCTCTGTCGATTCTCTCTCTACTCGGCTCCCCCTCTCATGCCTGTTCTCTCTCTAAATTTCTTTTCAGCGCTGCCCTTCTCTCTCTCTCTTTATGGTTAGAAAACAATGAGGCTCTAGGGTTTAGAAAAGATATTTATAAATGGGTTTTACTAAACCTAAGCCCAATACTAAAGCCCAACTCATCTAAATAAATGAAACCCACATAATATAATCCTAGGACTTCAATATAATATTAGGCCCTCTAAAAGCCTAAGTGAAAATTTAACAATTTACCAAATAATCCTCGAAATTTTTTTGGGTTATTACAGTTTTGATCAAAAGTTCATTTAGTATTGTGAAAATGCTCCAAGTATCACTAATCGGTGGAACTTTGTTGTGACAATTATGGTGCCATTTATGCAAGCAATGGAACCAAGGTCACATCAGCGATCCAAATACATACTTAGACGTTTTTTGAGAATTCATAAGAATGAGAAGACGTTAAGATATGCAAAGTATCAAACGATGATAGCATTGGGGATCCACTTACAAAGACCCTCGCACAAGCAGAAGCATGATGGTTATATTAGGTCCATGGGTATATGATACCTAGGAAATTGGGCCTAGCACAAGTGAGAGATTGTTGGTGTTATGCCCTAGGCCGTTGATAATTATGACTGATCATCAATGCCGTTATTGAAATTATCCGGATCCGAGAGGCGCAACTATTGCGCCCCGGAATCTGGCATTCCGTTTTGCGTTGGTCAGTGGAGGTGTCTCGCTGTGTTTTTTTGCTTGTAGAGTCGCCACGCCGTTTTGATTAAGCCCAAAACATTGAGAAAAGGCATCAGTTTAAAAACTGTTTTTATGTGATGAGATTTTTGAGTTCGGAGGTCAGGTTACTCCTCGGGAAGAGAATATTAGAATATTAGAGCTCACCCGAGTCGCCTCATAAAAACGAGTCTTTCGGTACCCCTTCTTTCTTTAAATGCTGTGTGTGTGTGTATGTGCTTTTAAAAATGCATGCTGAATGTCTACATTGTACACTACGTATTGAAATTTATTGAAATAGTATAGGAAGGAAGCCTTACCAACGTTGGTTCGCGTCTGTCTTCCGCTGGGGAATAGTGTTTGAGGATGGAATAGTATTCCGGGATGGACCGGGATTGCTTCGGGATGTGCCGGTTGTCTGCGGACAGAGCTTCGGCGTGCCTCGGGATTGTCAAGTGTGCACTCGGGCAAAGTTTCGGCGTGCGTTGGGATCACAGGGATCGTTCGGGCAGAGGTTTGGCGTGCGTTGGGATCGTTCGGGCAGAGGTTCGGCGTGCGTTGGGATTATCGGTTTGGATCGAAAAGGGCCGGGACGCCTCGGGAAAGACCAGGCAAGGATTCGGAGTACCACGAGGGGCCTCAGAATACCTCGAGAGTGCCTCGGGGCAGCGCGAGAGCGTCTCGAGAGCGCTCGGTAGGGCATCAAAGCACCGCGAGGGAGCTCGGAAGTCCCCGAAAGGAACCGAAAGGGACCGGGAGTGCCCCGAGGGGTCTTAGAAGGGGAGCCTAAAGGGTTAGGGAGAGAGGAGAAGAGGGAGGTATGAAAAATGGGGAAGGGGGAGCCCTCTATTTATAGTAAGGGAAAAACTGCAAGAAGGTCCGTACGGACCTTCCATGAAATCCAGAAATTTGGTTTTCCCTGATTTGAGGGAATAATGTGGACTTTAAGAAGATTTTGTAATAATTGTGTCTGGATGCAAAGAGGTTCGTACGGACATTTTAGCATGCAAGGTCCATACGAACCTTCCATGCTTTTCCAGATTTTGTAATTATTATGGCAAGCTAGTTCTCGTCGAGAGCTTTCCAACCATATATGACACGTCTCAATCGGAGTTCGTATGAAGGAGTTATGACCTCCGGAAGTTCGCCCTTGGTTTTTTCCGTATGCTTGGATGGAGAGCGATCCAGATTGGGGTACTTACAGAAGCCCCTCGGCGACGTCACTTATGAAGGAAGTAGGGTCGTCAATAAGATAAGGGTCCTGATCTGGATCGATTGCTAGGAGAGAGAAGATGACCAGGTTGGTCGAACGGCTGGACCCTTTGATAGGATTCCTACGTATCCATGAGTGGGAATCAAGCCAATCGTAGTTCGTGTGTGGGGCGAGTGTGTTGCCATGCATGAGGACGTGTGATGTCCTCTGACTGATACTCTGTGCGTGGACGTGTCAGAATCCTGTGGGTGACCGTTTAGGTCGGTTGACTGGACCCTGTGATAGGATTCCTACGTATCCCTACCGGGAATCAAGCCTGATCGTAGTTCCGAGGTCGTGTAATCGTGAGTGTATGCGGACGTGGTGGTGCCCTGAGGTGATATGACCGCTAAGGTCGACTGTGAGGACGTGATGGTGTCCTAAGGTGATGTGACTGCTAAGGTCGACTGTGAGGACGTGGTGGTGTCCTATGGTGATCGTTTAGGTCGGTTGGCTGGACCCTTTGATAGGATTCCTACGTATCCCAAATGGGAATCAAGCCTGATCGTAGTTCACGTGTGAGGTGATCTTACGAGAAGGTGGGTAATTTCCCGAAAAGGTGGGTAATCTCACGAAAAGATGGGTAATCTCACGAAAAGATGGGTAATCTCACTAGAAGATGGGTAATCTCACTAAAAGATGGGTTAATCTTACGAGAAGATGGGTAATCTCATTAAAAGATGGGTAATCTCACGAAAAGATGGGTAATCTCACGAAAAGATGGATAATCTCACGAAAAGATGGGTAATCTCACTAAAAGATGGGTAATCTCACTAGAAGATGGGTAATCTCACAAAAAGATGGGTAATCTCACTAAAAGATGGGTAATCTCACGAAATGATGGGTATTTCGGATCAGGTAATTTAAAGCCTTCCGGGCTGCGGATAGTGATTTGGGTATTTTATGCGGTCTTCCTGACCGGGTAATTTAAAGCCTTTCGAGCTTCGGATAATGATTTGGGAGATTTATACGGTCTTTCGGACCGGATAATTTAAAGCCTTCCGAGCTACGGATAATGATTTGGGAGATTTATACGGTCTTCCGGACCGGGTAATTTTAAGCCTTCCGGGCTACAGATAATGATTTGGGGAGATTTATACGGTCTTCTGTACCGGGTAATTTAAAGCCTTTCGGGCTACGGATAATGCTGGTGATGGTAAAATTGTGAGTGTGGAGGCGTTTGCACCTTGGGATTCGTGTTTTGAAGGCGTTTCTGCCTTGGGGTTGGGGCTTATAATGACGGCCGGTGCTGGGGATATGTATTTCCGTACGGTCTTACATTGATGGCCATTTTGACTTTTATGTTTTGCGTTTTGAAGGAGTTTGGGCCTTGGGGTTTGTTTTGTCGTTTAGTGGGAGAGATCCAGACTTACGATGACGGCCAAGAAAGGCGAGGAGTATCTAAGTTGAGTTACTTTGAAGGTGTCTATACCCTAGGTGAGACTGTTCTAAGACATCTGGGCTTAAGTGAGACTTTTTTGGGGATGTCTACCCTATGTGAGACTGTTTGGGGGTGTCTACCCTAAGTTGAGAGATGGCTAATCTTACGAAAAGATTGATAATATTACTAAAATATAGCTAATCTTACTAAAAGATGGGTAATCTTACTAAAAGATATGCTAATCTTTCGAAAAGATGGGTAATCTTTCTAAAAGATATCTATCCTATGTGAAGGATGGCCAATCTTACCAAAAGATTGGTAATCTTACTAAAAGATAGCTAATCTTACTAAAAGATGGGTAATCTTACTAAAAGATATGTTAATCTTACAAAATGGTGGGTAATCTTTCTAAAAGATATCTACCCTATGTGAAGGATGGCCAATCTTACCGAAAAATTGGTAATCTTACTAAAAGATAGCTAATCTTACTAAAAGATGGGTAATCTTACTAAAAGATATGTTAATCTTACGAAAAGATGGGTAATCTTTCTAAAAGATATCTACCCTATGTGAAGGATGACCAATCTTACCAAAAGATTGGTAATCTTACTAAAATATATGAGATATCTATCAGGGAGATAGGGAGACGTATCTCACTACGAGGTAACAGAGGAAATATTTAAAGACATAAGTATGATTTTTTTTCCATACCTTTGTTGTGTTTACCTGCAGGAGGAAGGGGCTTTGTGAGGAGGAAGTTGAGGACGTGGTATGCCTCTGACGGAGATAATGAGGACGTGGAGCGCCTCTGACCGAGATAGTGAGGATGTGGTGCCGCCTCTGGCTGAGATGATGAGGACGTGGTGGCGCCTCTGACTGAGATGATGAAGTGTTTGAGGACGTGTGGTGCCTCTGACCGAGTTGTTGAAATGTTGAGGGCGAGGTGGCACCTCTGTCTGAACTTGCGGTGAGGGCGAGGTTACGCCTCTGTCTGAACTTGCTGTGAGGTCGAGGTGGCGCCTCTGTATGAACTTGCGGTGAGGGCGAGGTGGCGCCTCTGTCTGAACTTGCGGTGAGGGCGAGGTTACACCTCTGTCTGAACTTGTGGTGAGGGCGAGGTGGCGCCTCTATCTGGACTTGCGGTGAGGGCGAGGTGGCCCCTCTGTCTGGACTTGCGGTGAGGGCAAGGTGGCGCCTCTGTCTGAACTAGCGGTGAGGGCGAGGTGGCGCCTCTGTCTGAACTTGTGGTGAGGATGAGGTGGCGCCTCTGTCTGGTCTTGCGGTGAGGGCGAGGTGGCGCCTCTGTCTGAACTTGTTGAAATGTTTGAGGCCGTGGGGTGCCTCTGACCGAGTTGTTGAGGTGTTGAGGACGTGGTGCGGCCTCTGGTTGAGATGATGAGGTAGCTGGCGGAGGCGCCGAGATGTGTGAGTCTTTACCAGGCGGTGGTGCCGATGACTTATAGTAGGACTCTTTTTTTTCTTTTCTGTGCATGTTAGTGAGGAGTGCAACAAAATATTTGTATTTATATGCACAATGTATTCACATGTAATGAACTCTTTTATTTTTGCTTTAGGGGTTGTTTCTACTCCCCCTTTTTTTTGTTCTATGCATGTCGCACGAGCTTGAAATGTTTGTGGTAAGTGTATGGTGGCCGAAAATGGCTTTGGTAAGGCTTTTGAGCTGTTGGGGGCTGAAGCAGCTTTGGCAGTTTCATGAGCAACGACGGGAGTGATGTCTCCTGGGATGTGTTTGTTGGATGTGGCAGGCCATTGCCGGGCCGGTGAGTACATCGTTCCCTTAGTTTCGGGGGAGACTTTCCACGGCATAGATCGCTTGGCGAGGGGGGACCGGTTCATGCGTGGGGGAAGCCCCTGCTTTGGTCACTTCGTGGTTGCGAGAGAGGCTTCAAGCACTGCCTGTGCTTCTGACATCTCTTGGTCCGTGGACGTTTGCTCAGCGACCTCTTGTCTTGGATATAGATTAGTCCGCTTGCGAGAGGTGGATGGTTTAACTTGGCACGCATCACCTCCGTTGGTGGGTTCCTCATTGGAGAATTGAGACTAGGAGGGCCTATCAGGAAGATTCCTATGTTGTCAGAGTTCCGTGTTTGCCTTGTTCCTCTTTCTATGTTCCTTTGCTTGTTTCTCGAAAGTTCAGGATGAGGCAGGAGCCTTTGCTGGGCTGGGATGACATTGCCAATTTGGAGGTAGCTTCTTTCTGCATGACAGATCCGAGATGCCTTTACGTATTTTACGAGGGTATGGAAGTATTCCGCTTTTCCTCCTGTGGTGCTCCTTAGATGCCGAGAGAGGGTTATCTTGACCACCGAGTACCTGGATTGGATGAGTAGCAGATCGGGCAGACCCAAGTGGTTTTGGGGAGCAGGTGTGAAGCAGTGCAGGGCAAGATTGTCGTCTCGGCTATAGCCTTAGGAGTGCGAAGCACAGTCTAACCCTCAGGATATCATGGGAGACGCTTTGTTTGACTACGGGACTCGAGTTGACAGACTGGCGAGGAGAGGTCCCCTTTTGCAGACTCGTAGGGAGGAGATCCGAGCCGAGGCATGGGTGAACAATGCTCTGAGAGCGACTGGTTCATTTGACACACCCGGAGGACTCCTGATCTCGGAATGAGGGAGACAGAACTCGCTCATGTGGAATGAAAGAAGACTCGTTGGGGACGAGGGAAGAAAGGAAAGAGTGATGAAGGGCCAAACGCGAGTAGCATGGAATGACCTTTTGAAATACTGAGTATCCATTCATCGTCATTGCAGACACATTGATTGTTAAATGTTTTAAGTTGTCTTTTAGCATGTTGTGAGTTTGAGAGTAGACCGTGTTTGAACTCATCAAGAAGTGTTTTAACTGTGATGATTTGTGATTTACTTTTAAAGCTTTGTCGAGACACAAAATCTCTTGCTTGCTTCTTGCCTTAGCCTTAGTGGCGTCAATTTTTGAAATTTTGTGTATTCCTTAGACCGAACCAATGAAGGCTGCCTACGTTCCCCTTGAGGGGCTTAGGTCTACGTAGTTCGACTCTCTTTTGTGAGAGACATGACTTGTAATGTACACTTGCAAGGGCGTATATATTATTTGAAAAGGTGGGAATGGGTCCCTTTTTGTGTGAATGCCTTATTTGATGTAGGCACAAAAAATATGCTTTTGGGTTTAACTCTTTTGAGAGAGTATGAGCATTGAAAAGCTTGTAAAAGTGTATGGAAGCCCTTGCTGACAGAAAATTAGTGTTTAGCTCTATTTTCCTATTTTGTAGAAAAAGTAGACTTGTCGAGACATCTGAAAACTTGATTTGTTCACATTGATCACATGTTTACTTAAAACCCTTTGTTGATGTTCGGGTTATTCAACAATTAAACCTGATATGCTTTGATTAATCACGAGGAGAAAGTCAACCGGTATCAAGGATCGAGTTAGTCTGGTGTGAAAGAAGGTTTGTGTATAGGAGAGGTCATTGATGAGACCGGGTTTGTGGATTTGTATGTGTTTATGATCGGACCATTTCTGGTTGCCTACGTTTCCCTTAAGACAAGGAGCTCAGGTCGACGTAGTTCGGGGTCGAACCGTGTTTGACTTTGGGGCAAGGGTAATGAATATTTGTGCGGCCTTTGAAGAAAAGGCTCAGAAAGTTGAATGATGAGGCACGGGCCTTGAGGTGATTTCTTGACAAGTCGTATTTGACGGTCTTTTCAGTGACTCCCTTGCTTCTTGTTTGTTGGCGTCGGGCTCTTGACCTCTTTTTTTGTAGCTTCTGCTTAAGCTTATTTTTTTTTTGAAAGCTTCTTCTTGAGCTCTTTTTTTTTTTTTTTGAAAGCTTCTGCTTGAGCTCTTTGTTTGTTTGTTTGTTTTTTCTTTTTGAAGCGCACGAGGGCAGAGGGCAAGCCCCTGCTTGAACTTTCTGGATGCGCACGAGGGCGAAGGCAAGCCCCTAGGTTGTTGTTGACATGGGGTCAATCTTTTGATGCTGAGTGACCTATTGTTATCCTTTGATGTTGCCGCCGTCGTTGACTTGGTCAAGGTGATGGTGGGGACATGTTTTGGAAAGTATATGGCTTGATGGAGGCCTTTGTGTGGGGTATGGTAAGGTGTATGGGGAGCTATCGATTAACTTTCTCATACCAATTAATCAAAGCATTAATCATTTGTGGAATTACTTGTTGAGAAATGCAAGTAATCACATAGAACAAAACTATTTCATTAAATGTAATGTGGGGTGCAAACTAATGTCTCAAGTCTAGCAAGAAAAGAAAGAAGACTTATGTATGGAAAATTGAAGACTTAATTACAATGTCCGTGGTGGACTTAATTGAATGAGAAAAGTACTAGAACCTACGAGGTTTGACTGTATGATTTTTTTTTGTGTTGAGGGGGTAGAAGAAGACTCGATATTCTTCAGGCGAAATATCGACGGAGAATTCTCCGATTTGCATCTCCGTAGGCTCTTCAGCAGTTCTCAAATTCATTTTGGTTAGAACATTCTCGGCAGCTTGGGCCCGATTTTCCTCTCGTTTGACAACATGCCTAAAGATTTGTTTTAATGCATTGTTCATTAATATGTCTGCGCCTTTATCAAGTGAATCATTATTAACTGTTTTGTGATTAGTTAATTTATCATTTGTTAAAGTGGCAATGAGGGGATACTCAGAAAGGTCGAACTTTTATTCAAAGCATAAGGAAACACAGTTTTTATTACAAACGCATAATCTTTAGGCGTAAGGCCGTCAGACGACTCGAGAGACTCAAACTTAAAACATGACAGACACGGGGCCTTTTATTTTCGAAGCTAGACTCTAGGAGACTGGGTTAGACCAAGCTTCTCGATCATCATTTCTGGGGAACGGATTTCAAAGTGTATTAGGGCCGCGGGGGCGCTCTAACTTTCCTTCTTCAATCAATCCTTGAATTGCTTTCCTCAAAACTGTGCAGTTGTCGGCTACATGACCGTGGTACTTGTGAAAAGCACAATGCTTGGTTACATCCCAGTTGGCATTGGGGAATTTGGGCTAGTAATTTTCCATCGGTTCGAGGAGACCTTGCTTCACTACACAATCGAATACCTTGCTCAAGGGCATCCCAAAATTATCATAGTGTTGTCGTTGTCTCGGGGGATCACCGTTTCTTTGTAGTGCTCCATTCTGAATATAATGGGTACTCCGCAACCTCCCTTCCTTTGCTTGGGGCGAGATATTGGATTGGGCGGGGCTAGGCCCGACCACCGTTTTTTGCATGCTCAGTGTTTTCTCAAACTTGGTCCCAGCGTTGACCATGGCGCGAAGATCAGGATAGAAGTGGTGACTGATCAGGGCCCTCAGGGATGGTTTGAGGCAAGAATGGAAGATGTCCATTTGCTCTTCTTTGAAAAGCGGATCCATTATCTCGCTTAATTTCCAGTTCCATCTCTTGTAGAATTCACCTACAGGCTCGTCATCCTTTTGTTCGGTGGCTTGCAGGTCATGGCGATTGGTTTCCCATTCAAGGTTGGCACGGTACTTTTCCAAGAAGATTTCGCTGATTTGATCCCAGGTGGAGCGATTTTCCGCCTTCACGTTGAGGAACCACCTCAATGCCGTGGATTTGAGGGAATGCTGGAAGTGATCCGCCATTTGCTGTGGGGTTGCCCCTTTGGCTCTCATACCCAAGATGTAGGTGT
This sequence comes from Adenophora triphylla var. japonica, assembly GCA_022495995.1. Taxonomy (NCBI): domain Eukaryota; kingdom Viridiplantae; phylum Streptophyta; class Magnoliopsida; order Asterales; family Campanulaceae; genus Adenophora; species Adenophora triphylla. Next base: position 714,834 of record JAFEMH010000404.1, on the reverse strand, counting down.
CGATGTGGGTCTTTGGGCATTCGGTCCCATCGAACTTTTCCATCTCTGGTATTCTAAATTTTGGAGGGAGTGGGACCACCTTGCTCGGATCCGTGGGCATGAGGGAGTCCTTCCGAGAGTTGGCCAGTTTGCCTTGCATGTCCTTGTGAGTACCCCGACCCGAACTCGTGTTTTTGGGTCCACTTTCCTTGATTTTTGGGCTCATTTATTTGCTAAAATGCAATTTGAGCCCAATTATCCATTTAATCACTCAACCCATTGGGCCTGCCATCCATTCGGCCCAACTGTGCCACAAAGCTGTACGCTGTCGTCCGACACAGGATGACACCAAGGCGGTTTAACTCCCTATGTCGGACGACAAGGGATGTCTCATCAGCCTGCCTATAAATAGAAGGCATGGCTGATCATTTTAAAGGGACTTTTGGGGACTTGTGGGAGGATTTTGGTAAAGGGGGGGAAACTCTGCAGAAATATACACTCACTCTCTCTCTCATATACACACACTTACCTCCCTCCTCACACACACACACACACCCCAAGCTAAGATCCAAAGAAAGGTTCCCTTTGTTGGTGTGTTGAAGGGGTAAACACCATACTATTGGTGTCTTTACCTTGTGGACTACAATAGGTAGCCACTAAACCCTCTCTCTCTCTGATTAACTCTTGCATACATCTATATCATCTTGCATGCTTACTTACTTTGATATTATATGAAATATTTGGGATTTTGCATGATAAAGGTGGTGGATAGGTGAATCTTCCATATTCACTTCTCCCCACCTCAAATCTGAACATTTGGTGACATTAACACCATTAAAGTTTGAATCTTTGTTAGTTTCCATTGAGTTAGGAGGTGATGGCTACACAAAAATGGCCATAGATATGTGAGTCATCACATTTGGCCATTAAAGCCATGTGATCCTCCCATAATACTCACGTAATATTACTATTTTACTGCCTTCAGTTAATAAATATAGTTTGGTTTGCTTTGGGAACAAGGGGGAATCAATCAGACTGAAGGGCACTGAAATAGGCTGCCTATGTCGGACGACACAGGACTCTCAAGAGGTCCTGTGTCATATGACATAGAGTTCCCAGAAGGCTGTACAACTTTTCTTGGACTTCAGATCTATCAGGATTGACCCCCCCCTTGTAACTCAAAGCTTGCCTAAGTAGTTTTGGCTCATTAGCCACTATTTGGAGTGTCTATGGTCTGTTTGGGTGCGATCCATTGATGGAGGCGGTTTGCCATATGACATAGACAACTTTGGATGTTCTATGTCATATGACATCCGTATCATTAAAAGTCAATCTTGATTTTGCTCACTCCTATCAACCCCAAACTGAACTTAGACCACTAAATAGTGTCTTTTCTTATGTAAAATAATATTGTTCCAGTTTCCAGAACAGCCTTGTTGTTGTAAGGGACAATCTGACCATGAGGCTTTATGTCGTCCGACATCCCCTTCATGGGAAGTCCTGTGTCGGACGACATCAGATCTTCCTGAGCAGACTGTCCCCAGCCCTTGCCTTGTAATGCAAGTCATCATATGTAAAGGGTGTGGCCCCCTGTCATGGCTCACAAGTTGTATCCAGTCTCTATACCATCAATGAAATTTCAAATTTGCATGCCTTGCTCGTTGACACATATTGCACACACACTTTGAATGTCTATAATTGTCCAATGTTTGATTGAAAGTCTCGAAAGAGGCGTGTTGGGTGAACTCTCAAGTTTTTTCCAACACGTAACCAGACCCCCGAACTCAAAATCTCTTTTACAAATAGGTTTTTCAATGTTTTCCTTTAAAAATGGCGTGGCGACTCCCAAAATTTTCAAAATTCAAAAGATAAACAAACTTCTTTTTTCCGGAGGCCGTTCATTTCAGTCCTTCATTTGTTCGACCAACCAAGCCATGTGGGGATAGGTAGGTTGAGGCGGGTTGCCGTTTTCGGGGATGGAAACCGAAGATGGAGGTGGATTAGCTGATGGGATCGCCATTCAGGAGTCTTGGGGAGGTAGTTGAGTGTATACCATCCCGTATCCCAGATTGTTGTAATTGAGGGCGTGATTGCCCGGGCCGCTAAGGGTTGTGTTTGGGAATTGGGGAAATGTTTCATTAGCCCCAAGTGGCAGACCAGCAGGTGGTAGGTTTGAAATGTCGGGATATTCGCTTGGGATGTCTGTCCTGGGTAAACATTGGGATTTTTGGTAATGACTGCGAGGCCCGTAGAGGATTGAATCCTGGGGGATACCGAGATGCATTAGGATCTGGTGGAGCATGCACGTAGGTGTGCTGTTGATATTGAGCTTGAAGCGCAGGGCCGGGAAACTGATTTTGCTGAGGCGGGCAAGTCGGAGCTGCTTGATTGATGCCCGAGTGAAGCTATGAGCGAGAGCTGCTTTGCATTACTGGGATCTCGTAACTTGGCGGAGGTGGAACCTGTTGATAGATTTGAGGACCCGGGGGAGCTGGTATTTCTTCGTCTTCTATAAGAACGAAGGTCCCATCAGTTTGGAGAACCGCCAAGGCTCCGCGATGGCGCATGGTGTCTACGATCCAAGATTGCTGCTCTTCTTGGCACTTCTTGAGTGTTTCGAAGGCTTGCATCACCTCCTCCATTGTCTGGAGGTTTCTTAGTGGCGGGGTTCCGTTCCCCTCACTGTTATCTGTTGATCCCGCCACGGGGGAATAGCAGACTGTTCAAACCGCTGAACCGGAAGGGCTGTCGGACCTTGTGACCTTGATACTGAAAAGGCGGCTCCCGAGCACTCTCAACCACTCTCGATTCGCTGGAGGGGGTGACGGGTAAGGTTTAGACATGGGAAGGCCTTTTGGATAAAAGGGAGGAAAGCTCATGTGACATGCAGTTTCCGCTTTTCTATTTTTTTTATTTTGATTTTTTTTGTTGTTTTAATTTACTTAAAATAGTGTTTTCTCAGAATCCTAGGTAGGTTGGAAAAGATTGCACTTCTTTTTCGCAACTATGCTAGATCCTGGGTCAGTGGAGACCATCTGTACGGCTATAAGCCCCTCGATTTGCACCTGTATTTCGACATCCCGGGGTGGACAGCCCCGGGCGAGGGTCCTATAGGGCAAGCGGTTTCCACCGGCCTAAAAGAAAATCGAACCTAAGGACCGAGCCTGTCATGTTCGTTTTAATACGTCGGCCATGTGAATAGTGAGCCGAGCCGGCACCTGAGTCAAGATCTGGTCAAGAGTTTTGCATGACCTCTCTTTACCTTGCTTGTGCAAGGGATCTGTGACGTTAGACGTTGGCTGGGTCGTATTGTCATGGCTGACGTATTAAAGGCTTGATGACGTGGTGTCATGTGGGCGTGGATGTATATCCGGGACGAAACATCGTCTGGGTGTAGCTTCGGTAATCAAGATCGGGTCAAGATTTTAGCATGACCTTTCATCGCTTTGCTTGCACAAGGGATCTTGAGTTCCGAGCTTCGACTCAGAAAATGGCCGGCATGGGATATGTATCCAGGCTGTATGACACGGACTGGGTAAAAACCAACTAAGTCTGGACAGAGTGTGATGCAAGCGTGCAGGGTTGACACTGGCTATGATGGGATGTTTGGAATGATCCCGTGCGCATCCAAGAGGCCTAGGAAGACCAAATGGACTGCAACTGAGACCACCCCGGGTTGAGGGTTGTAGTGTGCAGTGTATCCGAGGCAGCAAGTGTACGTAGCTAGGGGTGTAAACGGTTCGGTTTAGCTCGATTTGGGGAAATTTTAGAGCTAAACCGCTAGTATCGATTTGGAGAAATTCCAAACCGAGCTAAACCACTTAAAAATTCAAACCTAGCTAAGCTAAACCGCCAAGGTTCGGTTTAGCTCGGTCTAAACCGCGGTTTAATCATTTTGATTTTATGACTAATCAATATAAAACAGTAAGTAACTAAAATAAACACAGCATTATCAAAATACCAAACAACAATCTTAAAACAATCTTTAGAGATGATGCAAGATTAAAGATGAATTAGATGTTTAGTACCTCATTTCGCTTCCAAGAAAGTGCGAGCAATTTCAATTTGCTGGCAGAGAATTCGCCGGAGAGTGACCGGAAATTGGCCGGAATTTGTCACAGGAAAGTGAAAATATCACCGGAGAAGATGGAGACCTTCCTTGCGAAGCTAACCCCACAAAAATCTCCTTCAATTTTGAGCTCAACAGAAACAAATAGCAAAACCCATTTACTCTTCAAACTTCAAATTTCTTCAAATATTTGCTCAAAATTGATGATTTGAGCTTGATAATCTTGGATAAAAGGAAGTATATAGGATGGGAATCAATATTTAGTGAGGAAGAAGGAATGATATTGTGGTTTGATGAGAGAAATTTTAGAGAGAGAGAGAGAGAGAAGAAAGGAGGCAGGGCTGTAGTAAAATAAAATTAGGTTATTCATTTAGGGGAAGGAAGGAGTAATATTTAAGGGAAACTCTTAATTTAATCCCTATTTTATTTTGTGGCTTCTCGGAAAGACAACAAAATATAGCTGCCTACAAGTGCTGGGACCATAGCTCGGTTCCATAGCTCAGTTCCATAGCTCGGTTTCATAGCTCGGTTTGGCGGTTCGGTTCCATAGCTCGGTTTGGCGGTTCGGTTTAACTCGGTTTGTCTCGGCACCCTCAAACCGCAAGCTAAACCGAACCACGTGGTTTGTAATTTTTATAAACCAAGCTAAACCACTTAAATAAAAAAACCGAGCTAAACCCCACGGTTTAGCTCGGTTCGGTCTCAAACCGCGGTTTGAGCTAAATCACTTACACCCCTACACGTAGCGTGCGGTGTACCGAGGCAGCAGTGCGAGTAGTGTGCGGTCTCTAAAAATTTTTTTCTGAGTAAAACAGAAGTTTTTGAAGAATTTTAAATGTATGTACACAGATGTATATTGATGCATTTTTTGTATTTTTTTTTTGTAAAATAAAAAGTAAAGCACGTGCACACACATACAACAGTTAAAGAAAAAAGGGTAAAATGAAAGTTTGACCCTCATCATCATTTTAAAAATCTTTTGTTTTCGTTTAAAAAGTTTTTAAAACAAAACGTCCCCAGCGGAGTCGCCAACTGAAATTACCCGAATTCGAGAGGCACAGTGATTGCGCCCCGGAATCTGGCATTCCATTTTGCGTTGGTCGGTGGAGGTGTCTCGCTGTGTTTTTTTGCTTATAGAGTCGCCACGCCGTTTTGATTAAGCCCAAAACATTGAGAAAAGGCATCAGTTTAAAAACTGTTTTTGTGTGATGAGATTTTTGAGTTCGGATGTCAGGTTACTCCTCGGGAAGAGAATATTAGAATATTAGAGCTCACCCGAGTCGCCTCGTAAAAACGAGTCTTTCGGTACCCCTTCTTTCTCTAAATGTTGTGTGTGTGTGTGTATGTGCTTTTAAAAATGCATACTGTATAGGATGTTTACATTGTACACTACGTACTGAAATGTATTGAAATAGTATAGGAAGGAAGCCTTACCAACGTTGGTTCACGTTTGTCTTCCGCTGGGAAATAGTGTTTGAGGATGAAATAGTATTCCGGGACGGACCGGGATTGCTTCGGGATGTGCCGGTTGTCTGCGGACAGAGCTTCGGCGTGCCTGTAAGTACCCCAATCTGGATCACCCTTTTTCGAGCACATAGGAAACACCGCAGACTCACAAACACAGTCTCGAAGACCTATGGCACTCAAAACCTTCAAAAAACCCTCAACCAAACCAAGGGAGGAGCCTTTGCAGGATAAAGGGACAAAAGGACCTTTTGGGAATTTTCAGAAATTAGAAAAGCAAATAAGGTCCGTACGGACCTCTTTGTTGCAATAATTCTTGAATCCCCTTAAAGTCCACCATATTCCCTCAAATCCGGAGAAATCATTACCCCTCATGCATGGTTGGTCCGTCACGGACCTCTTTGCATGCAGATGGTCCGTATGGACCTCTTTGCCTGAGGGGACACCATCATTCGGAATATTCACAATTATCATATATTCCCTCAAATCGAGGAAAACTAAAATTACGGATAACCTAGGAGGTCCGTACGGACCTCTTTGCATTTTACGGCACTATAAATAGAGGGCTCCCCTCCCATTTTCAAACACTCCTCCCTGCTTCTCTCTTCTTCCCCTAGCCTTCGGGCTCCCCTCTAAGACCCTTTGGGGCAATCCAGGCCCCTTTCGGATCCTTCCGAGGCCTTTCGAGCTCCCTCGTGGTGCTCAGAAGCCTCCCAGCGCTCCCGCGACGCTCCCGCTGCGCCGAGGCACTCTCGAGGTACTACGAGGCCCCTCGTGGTACTCAGGAGGCTTGCTGGTCTTTCCAAGGTGTCCGGCTCTTTTCGAGTCAAGCCGGTAGCTTGAGCACGCCGAAACTTTGCCCGAGTGACTCACGCCATCCCAACGCACGCCGAAACTCGCGAGTAATCCACTGTGATCTCAACGCACGCCGAACCTCTGCCCAAACGCAGCCTACAATCACAACTCACGCCGAAACTCTGTCCGCAGACAACCGGCCCCTCCCGAAGCAATCCCGGTCCGTGCCGGAACATCATTCCATCCTCAAACACTATTCCCCAGCATGCATTTTTAAAAGCACACACACACACAACATTTAAAGAATATTAGGGGTATCCGAAAGACTCGTTTTTACGAGGCGACTCGGGTGAGCTCTAAGATTCTAATATTCTCTTCCCGAGGAGTCATCTGACCTCCGAACTCAAAATCTCATCACACAAAAACAGTTTATTATTATTTTTAAACGGATGCCCTTTTTCAATGTTTTGGGCTTAACAATAAAAACGGCGTGACGACTCTACAAAGCAAAACACAGCGAGACACCTCCAACACGCTAAAGCGGAATAAGCCAGATACCGGGGCACGAACGCGCTTCCTCTCGGATCCGGGCAAACTTCCCGAAAAGCGATGAATGCGAGATGCACGGGGGCCTCCGCGCGCGAGCCGGATCCCGGGTAATTTCAGTTGGCGACTCTGCTGGGGAATATTTTGTTTTAAAATCTTTTTAAACAAAACAAAAGATTTTTAAAACGATGATGAGGGTCAAACTTTCATTTTACCCCTTTCTTTAACTGTTGTGTGTGTGTGCACGTGCTTTACTTTTTATTTTACAAAAAAAATAAAATACAAAAAAAAAATGCATCAATATACATCTGTGCATACATTTAAAATTCTTCAAAAAACTTCTGTTTTACTCAGAAAAAGAATTTTAGAGACCGCACACTATCGCATTGCTGCCTCGGTTACACCGCACACTGCTGCCTCGATTACACCGCACGCTACGCGCACTGCTGCCTCGGATACACTGCACACTACAACCCTTAACCCGGAGTGGTCTCAGTTGCAGTCCGTTTGGTCTTCCTAGGCCTCTCGGATGCGCACGGGATCATTCCAAACATCCCATCCTAGCCAAGCGTCAACCACACGTTTGAGTCTTGAGTCACACTCTGTCCGGACTCTGTTGGTTTTACCCGGTCCATGTCATACGGCCTGGATACATATACCATGCCGGCCATTTTACGAGTCAAGGCTCGGAACTCAAAATCCCTTGCGCAAGCAAAGCGATGAAAAGGTCATGCTAAAATCTTGACACGATCTTGATTTCGAAGCTACACCGGACGATGTTCCGTCCAGGATATACATCCATGCTCACATGACACCATGTCATCACGCCTTTGATACGTCGGCCATGACGATATGACCCGACCAACGCCTAACGTCACGAGATCCACTTGCGCCAAGCAAGGCAAAGAGAAGGTCATGTCAAACTCTTGACACGATCTTGACTCAGTGGCCGGCTCAGTTCACTATTCACATGGCTAACGCATCAAAACGAACATGACAGGCTCGGTCCTTAGGTTCGATTTTTCTTTTAGGCCGGTGGAAACCGCTTGCCCTATGGGACCCTCACCCGGGGTTGTCCACCCTGGGATGTCGAAATACAGGTGCAAAACGAGGGGCTTATAGCCGCACAGATGGTCTCCACTGACCCAGGATCTAGCATAGTTGCGAAAAAGAAGAGCAATCTTTTCCAACCTACCTAGGACTCTGAGAAAACATGTTTTAAGTAAATTAAAACAACAAAAAAAATATAAAAGAAACGGAAACCGCATGCCACGTGAGCTTTCCCCCTTTTATCCCGTGAGGCCATTCCTGTGTCTAAACCTTGCCCGTCACCCCCTCCAGCAAACCGAGAGTGGTTGAGAATACCCGGGAGCCGCCTTTTCAGTATCGAGGTCACAAGGTCCGATAGCCCTTCCAGTTCAACGGTCCGCACCGTCCGCTACTCCCCCATGACGGGATCAACAGATAACAGTGAAGGAAACGGAACCCCACCACTAAGGAACCTCCAGACAATGGAGGAGGTGCTGCGAGCCTTCGAAACCATCAAATAGCGCCAAGAAGAGCAGCAAGCCTGGATCGTAGACACCTTGCGTCTTCGAGGAACAGTTGCAGTTCCCCAACCTGACGGAACCTTTGTTCTCATAGAGGACGAAGACATACCCTCCCAGGTTTCTCAAAGCTATCGGCGGGTTCCGCCTCCACCCAAGCTACGAGATCCCGGCAACGCAAGCGGCTCTCGCTCAAAGCTCCCCTCGGGCGTCGGTAAGCGGCTCAGGCATGCCCGCCTCGGCACGGTCGGTTTCCGGCTCTGCACATCAAACTCGGTACCAACGGCACACATACGTGCTGCTCGCGAGATCCCAATGCATCTCGGTATCCCCCGGGATTCAATCCTTTGCCTCTATACGAGCCTCACAGCCACAATCAGAAGTCCCCATGCTTACCAGGGACGGGCATCCCAAGCGGATATCTCGACATTTCAAGCTTGCCACCTGCTAGTGTGCCACATGGGGCTAACGAATCATTTCCCCAATTCCCAAACACAACCCTTAGCGGACCTGGCAATCACGCCCTCAACTTTAGCACTCCAGGGTATGGGTTGGTATACACTCAACTACCTCCCCAAGACTCCCGAATGGCGATCCCATCGGCCCGATCCACCTCCGTCTTCGGTTTACGTCCCCGAAAACGGTAACTCACCTCGGCCCTGCGATCCCCACATGGCTTGGCTGATCGAGCAAATGAAGGACATGCAAGGCAAGCTAGCTAGTTCTCGGAAGGACTCCCTCCTGCCCACTGATCCAAGCAAAGTAGTCCCGCTCCCTCCGAAATTCAGGATGCCGGAAATGGAAAAGTTTGACGGGACAATTGCCCAAAAACCCACATCGACACCTATGTCCTAGGTATGAGAGCCAAAGGGGCAACCCCTCAACAGATGGCGGATCACTTTCAGCATTCTCTCAAATCCACAGCACTAAGGTGGTTCCTCAATGTAAAGGCAGAAAACCGCTCCACGTGGGATCAAATCAGCGAGATCTTCCTAGAAAAGTATCGCGCCAACCTCGAGTGGGAAACGAACCGCCACGATCTGCAAGCCACCGAGCAAAAGGATGACGAACCAGTGGGTGAGTTCTACAAAAGATGGAATTGGAAGCTTAGTGAGATAATGGATCCACTTTCCAAAGAAGAGCAGATGGACATCTTCCATTCCTGCCTCAAGCCATCTTTGAGGACCTTGATCAGCCACCATTTCTATCCAGATCTCCGTGCCATGGTCAATGCCGGGACAAAGTTTGAGAAGACTCTGAGTCTTCAAAAGACAACAACAACCCCTGCCTCGTCTTACCGCTATCGGACAAACTGCAACTTCAACTCCTGCCCGAACAAAGGAAAAGAAGCGGTTTGGAGACGAGTACACTACATCGAACGGAGCTCAAGTAAACCGTGATCAAGCGGCCCCGAAGAATAACAATCCCCTCGCTTCCACGGTTCCGGTATTTGAAACTGACCTCGAAATGCCCTGGGCCAAGTATTTGAAGCTTTGGTGAAACGAAATCTTCTCGAAGCCTCTCGAGAATTTCCAACCAAAGACTCCCAGGCCAAGCGTGGATATGAGCAAGCCTTTGCGCCTTCCACAACTACCAGGCCACACCACCGACAATTTAGCTTCGTGCTCATGCGGGTGGTCCAGGGGCTCATTGAGGAGGAAAATTGGAACGCCCTCGTGGTCCCAATACCATCGGAAATCCATTCCCCGGAACGACGGGGTAAACTCGATAGCCTTTGACGAAACTCCAAGCGAGAGCGGACCCTGCAATTTCCGAAACCGTCGGCATGCTTTGTCCCGCTATATGGGAGCGTGAAACCGAGTCAAAAGGTCTCGTGACCGGGAATTCAGACAAGAACGCCCAAGGGCAACTGTCTCCCTACGATCCGTGCCCCGACAGAGGCATACAAATGGATGGATCGAACGCTCCCGGAGGAGGCGGAGTCAAACGGTAGCACGGGAAGCGGTTTAGTCTTCACAGACGATGACTTGCCGACATGTGATAATCGGCACAACGAAGCCCTCCTCATCATCATAAAAATAGAGATGTTCTTCCTCCCGAACGTCTTGATTGATAACGGCTCCGCAGTCAACATCATCGCTTTGAGCACACTAAAACGACTCCATATCGACCGCTCCCTGATAAGGCCTTCACCCCGAGTAATCCGAGCCTACGATTCCACTGCACGACCAATCGTAGGAGTCATCAATCTGAGGTCCAATTCGATGCACAAATGGAGTCGGTAGAGTTCCAAGTCGTGGAAATCAAACCAACCTTCTCTGCCTTGCTGGGACGACCTTGGATACATCAGATGAAAGCAGTATCATCTACTCTTCACCAATGCGTGAAATTCATCAACGCCAATGGAGTGATGAAGTGATCCACGGAAGCAGTGCAATGGCAAGTGCTTGGCCAGCAAGCTACGACCCAGAAGAAGGTCCCGACATGACCAAATACTCTTCTCCAGATGAGTCTCCTACCCTGTCCCGCTACGAAGTGGATCCTTACATCCATGCTCTAAGCCGCGACAGTTTGGAAATCGAAGAGCTCATGGGTCGGGATGACAACTACGATATATGCGGCGTGAAGAATGCTTAAGAGAAGATCAAGAGATGGACGCCACGATGGAGATTGATCGAGGAGTAGACCCTTACTTCGCGAAAACCCTCTTGCAAGCGGCTCATCACCGATCCCCGGTACAAGACAACCCTACGGCCGACACTCTCGGATCTTACGGGGACGGCCATCACAACATAGTTCAATTCAACATTCCGGTGTCAGACCTAGATGAGCAGTGGCGCAACCTCCTCGAAGGCCTAATCGGGGAAGGAGATATAGCATGCCCCCTCGAATCGGACATTGTAAATGTCGTCCAAGCAAAGATCCCGGATAAAGGCGGATTCTATGAAAATGATCAACATCGGCAAGAATCAACTCCGAATCGGCGAATGCTTCGCCCTCTTAGAAGTAGCCCTCGGCGACTTCTATCATCAAAGACCCCAGATTTGGTGGCAATACTAATGGAGGGACATCATCAGGGGAGCAACCAAAAACCTCCGCGATCTGGTTTGAAATCGAACCACATGCGAGCTATTTTCCGGGACTCATGCCAAGGGAAGATTGGCCACCTGAACCATCACCACTCCCTCTAGAGCTACAGCCAGCCGAGAGTAATGAAGCCTGGTCCAATCCCTCGTCGCCTATAGTCTAGCTTCGAGTCTTGTTGTGCGTGAATTCACATCTTTTGAGTCTTTTGACGGCTTTACGCCCAACGATTGTGAGTCTTTGATCAACAATGTACAGTCTTCACGCTTTCAATAAAAGGTCCGACCTTTCTAAAAAATCATTTCATTGCATCTTTAACAAGTGATGAGTTAACTAATCAAAACAGTTAATAGCAATTCATCTATACAAAAGGCAAGCACATTAATTGAATAAATGCATCAAGCAAACATTTAAGCATGTTGTCAAACGAGAGAAAAACCGGGCCCAAGCTGCCGAGGAGGTTTTAATCACAACGATTTGCAAGATTGCTGAAGAGCCAAAGAGACGCAAGTCCGACGCCATTTCCAGCCTGAGACCCGGATCTTCCAATACCTCAAGAACGGGGAAACCGCCTTCATGAACGAGGAAGGCCAACACAGAGAAGGGGTCAAAGCCAAGAGCATCATGGCCCTAAAACGCCTCGCCTCTCACTTCGTCATCCTTGGGGACATGCTATATAAGAAACGCTACCATGGACCACTCCTACGCTGCATCAACCAGGGAGAGGCAAACAAGCTCATGAATGAAGTCCACAATGGGGCTTGCGGTCCCCACATGAATGCCAGAGCCATGATGCAAATCATTCTCAGGATGGGCTACTACTGGATCTCCATGGAGGCAGATTGCATCACCTTTGTCCGAAGCTGCGACAAGTGTCAACGGTTCTCCAACCTCAATCATCTACCTCCCCACAATCTCTACTGCATGACTACACCCTGGCCATTTGCCACTTGGGGAATTGACGTCATCGGGAAAATCGCTCCGCCAGGCAGCAACGGTCACGAGTTCATCTTAGTAGCCATCGACTACTTCACCAAATGGGTCGAAGCCAAGTCCTACAAGGTACTCACCTCCAAGAAGGTCGCGCATTTCCTCAAGGAAAACATCATCTGCCGATACGGCATCCCAAATGAGGTCATATCAGACAACGGTTCACACTTCGAAGGGGAATTTGACATACTGCTGGCCGAATTCAAGATCACACGCCACAAATCTTCTCCCTACCGGCCACAAACAAACAGCGCCGTGGAAGCAGCAAACAAAACCCTCGAACGGATCATCCAAAAAATGACCACCCGAGGACGAGATTGGCCCGAGAAGCTGCACCTTGCACTTTGGGGCTACCGAACATCAGTCAGAACAGCCACGGGAGAAACACCATTCGCCCTGACATACGGGATGGAAGCAGTTCTTCCCATTGAATTGGAAATTCCCTCACTCCGAGTGCTGCTGGAAAATGACGTCAACGAAGTCGAATGGCTCCGAAGCCGACATGACGAATTGGCTCTGCTAGACGAGCGACGACTAAAGGCCATGGAACACGTCCGAGCCTATCAAAGCAGGATGGCTAGAGCTTTCGACAAGAAAGTCAAGTCCCGAGACATCAGGGAAGGCGATCTAGTACTCAAAGAAAAGCCTCCCACTCGAACCAACCCACTGGGAAAATGGGAACCCACATGGATCGGCCCTTTCGTGGTTCAAAAGATCTTCTCCGGAGGTGCCATGAAGCTGACAGACCTAGACGGCAATCCCTTCATGAATCCAGTCAACGAAAGCAAACTTCGCAGATACTTCGCCTAAAGAAGAACAACTGTGCATCTCTTGGCACTCCATGTAGTATCGAACTACGCAGACCTGAGCCCTCTAGTCCGGGGGAACGTAGGCAACCTTAATTGGTCCGGTCTAAAAATACACAAAAAAGTCAAAAGGTTGAATGTCAATCAAGACCTCCATCAAGCTACGCACTTTTCAAGAGCACGCCCCAACGTCACCTTGACCAAGTCAAACGACGGCGGCAACATCAAAGGACATCCGGAGGTCACTCAAACGTCAAACGACTGACTCATGTCTGCTTCCAAGCCAGGGGCTTGTCTTCGCCCTCACGCGCTTCAAAAAAAAAAAAAAGAGCTCGAGCAAGGGCTCACAAAAAAATATAAAAAAAAAAGCTCAAGCAGAAGCTGCGAAATTGAGGTCAAGAGCCCGACGCCAACAAAGGGCAAGGAAGCTACGGAAATGACCGTCAAAACGACTTGTCAGGGGATCATTCAACCTCTCAGCCAAGCACAAAGCCTAAGCAAAGGGGATTGCCGTCATGGCCCAGACTGCTTCAGTCCGCAAATGCAACAGAAAAGTTCAAAGATGGACGCCGACAAGGTGCACAAAAGAAACAAAGGCAAACAAGAGATCTTGCGTCTCGACAAAGCTTTAAAAGTAAATCACAAATCACTAACGGTTACAACATTTCTTGATGAGTTCAAGCACGGTCTACTCTCAAGTTCACAACATGCTAAAAGACAGCTTAATACATTTAACAAATAATGTGTTTACAATGCAATGAATGGATACCTAGGAGGTCATTCCGCGCCATCTGCGCTTGTCCCCTCGCCATTCTTCCCTCGTCCCCGGCGAGTCTTCTTTCGCTCCACGCGAACCAACTCTGCGTCTCTCAGTCCGAGATCAGGGGTCCTCCCCGTAGAGTCAAACAATCCAGCAGCTCTCAGGGCTTCATTCGCCCGTGCTTCGGCTCGGATCTCCTCCCTGCGAGTCTGTAAAAGAGGACCTCTCCCCGTCAGTCGGTCAACTCTGGTCTCGTAGTCAAATAAAGTGTCTCCCGTAACATCCTGAGGGTCAGACCAGGCTTCGGCACTCCTAAGGCAATAGCTACTACGGCAACCGGGTCCCAGAATTGCTACACGCCTGCTCTCCAAAGCCACTTGGGACTGCCCAACACGCTGCTCATACCAGGCCAGGTACTGAGTCGTCAATACGACACTCTCCCGACGTCTAAGGAGCACTGCAGGAGGGAAAGCGGAATACTTCCATACCCTCAGAAAATACAAGAAAGCACCTGGAGCTGCCATACAAAGAGGAGCTATCTCCGTAGTAGCAAGGTCATCCCAGCCCAACAAATGCTCCTGCTTCATCCCAAACTGCCGGGAAACAAGCGACGGAATATAGAAGGAGGACCAAGACAAACCTGGAACTCTGACGACATAGGACCCTTCTTGAAAGACCCACCTAGTCTCAATCCCCCAGTGGGGAACCCACCAACGGATCTGATGCGTACCAAGCCGTGCCATCCATCTCTCCCAGGCGGACTGATCCATATCCAACACAAGAGATCGCTGAGCAAATGACCACAGGCTAATCGACGTCGGAGCCTCGGGCATGGCCTGAAGTCTCTCTCGCAGCCACAAGGTGAGCAAAGCGGGGCTTCCCCCTCTCATGAACCGATCCCCAGTCGCCAGACGGTCAATACCATGAAGAGTCTCCCCCAGCACCAACGGGATAATATCCTCTCCAGCTCTGCAGTGACCAACCACATCTAGCAAAGCGCCATCGCAAATGCCAAGGGAGCTAACCATGAAAAGCGTCGCCATCACGCACAAGGCAAATGCGTCCCAAGAGACATCACTCTCATCATCAACCATAAACCGCTCCGGCAGCTCAGAAATGTCAATATGACCCGAATCAAGGATCATGCCCTGCACTTCTTCCAACGAAGTACGAAGAAAGCCTGCAAGCTTCACGCTCACAGCAGCACCACCAATCAAAGGAAGCGAGATGGCCTCCACCTCCGGTCCTCCAATCAAAGTCCGAAAATCCTCAAAGGTGGGCACCATTTCATTATAGGAGAAGCAATACACATGCCTCCTAACATCCTAGAACTTCGCGGCAGCCCGCAACAACTCCCAATCAGGAACCAACTCCTTAAAAGACCAAATCGAGCAAAGACGAAACCTTACCTCGAAAACCCGTCTCTGATGCCTCATATGGCGCCGCATCCACGTTTTCAGCTACTCAAGGAAGTGTGCTTGCCTCTCCTGCGAAAGCCTCGGCAAAATTCTAGGAACGTACGAAGAATCCATGGCAAAAACGGAGGTTCCTAGAGAAAGTGGGGAAGAAAGCTCGAAAATGGCTGCAAATGGGGAAATGGGGAAAGACCAGACACTGGAAAGCATTTATTTCCTTCCCAAAAGCAAGGTTGGTCCGTACGGACCTCTTTGCAACCTAGGTCTGTCCGTATGGACCTTATTGCATCTTGGCCCCACTTTCTCATCAAACAGTACAACAACCACTGTTCTCAGCAGGACCTTGCTCCAAACTGCCCAAACACTGGCCAAAGCCATTTCCGGCAAACATACACTACCCGCAAACGCACTCTCAGCTCATGTGGCATGCACAAAATAAAAAAAAAATAATAGCAACAATTTCTAGGACAATTCTCGGGAATCACAAAAATGACATTACATCTTAAAATAAAATGCGTTTGCCATGCAAATACGAGTGTTTTATTACAGGTACATCTAATGTCTGTTGCTAAAAGAAAAAAAAAAGAAAATATGGAAAGAGGGAAAGCAAATGAACCCTAGTCCGACTCTTCAGCATCATCATCCTCACCAAGGTCCTCAAGCGAGAAGTCGGGCATCCCGGTGAACTCGCCAGTCATATCCTCGTCATCAGAGTACCGATCCCCCTCCGGAGGCTGGTACTCAAAGTAATCAGAAGGATCAAATCCGACGAAAGGATCGAAGAAAGAAGGCTCTGACGAACCCTCACCCTGTGCATCCTGCTGAGGAAAGAACTGGTAAAGGGTCTGCGACCTCGGAGCTCCCGAAGACGTCCCGGTATCCATGCTATGCCGCCCCCGCGAAGGTCCCTCCTGCTGTGGCTCCGGCTCGGCTCTCGGTGGAGGAACATCTACAGAATGCCTCGAAGGCATCGGCGTGTACGCCGGCACACGTTGCGAAGACCGGCAAGACATCTTCGATGCCATCTTCTTCGTGAAAGATCGCATCGCCACATAACGGCGGGTCAGCATGTCAAAAGCCCTCCCCGGGACCTGCACAAGCAAGCAGCCAAAGAAACGCTCAGCAATACAGTCATACTCAACAACAAAAAGAGAAAAAATACAGAAAAGATGCCAAGACGGAAAAGAGTAAGCACACTCACCGGTCTATCAGGATCCACGCGGTAGGCAAGCAGGAGCTCGCTCGGGGACGGGTACAGACACCCTCCTCCTCGAGGAATCCCCACGAACATACGTAAAGTCCGCCTGTGCACCGGAACCTGCTGGGGACCCCTGCGGACCAGCCTCCCTCTCCTCGCCAACACCTGTGGCATCCTCAACTTCCTCCTCACGAAAGCTCCATACTCCTCTCTATACAACACAAACTCATCGGCACTCACGCCGCCCAAATACCTCTCAAAATCCAACACATCCATATCCCGAGAATCAAGCATCCCAAAAGGAGGGTCCCGGAGCCAAGGGAAGCATACCGGGCCATCTTTGCCCGAGAAAGACCTGCTCTCCCAAATACATGACGCCGCAAGTCGTGCCCCGCAAAGCATCTTCCGCCGCACCGTCACTGTGGGAGCCCCTCGAAATCAACGTCCTCATATCGAGCCCAAGGATACAAAACAAACCTCTCCGGGCTATCTCTCTCCAAATGCTCCTGCACATCCCCGTAGGTGATGGTGAGCTTCTCCCTGCTGGTCCTCCTCCTCCTCTCCGGGCATGCCCAGCCTAACATAGCGGGATACGCTGCTACGGCCCCAGGATCTCTATCCCACGGGAAGCACTGAAAAATCTCATAGAACCACACCTGTGACAAAAGCAGAAAAGGCTCAGTGCAAAAGAAAATGGAGAAATGACAAGTTGCTAAATCAAAAAAAAACTCATACCTCCAAAGCAAAATCAAAACAAGCCAAGGAACTGGCCACACCCCGGCTAAACCGGTCCAAGGAGAAGTAGAGCTCGGCCAAGCCCGCCTCGCCCCAAGAGATATCACAAACTCTCTCCAAATCAATCAAGCTCTCCAGTAGAGCGAAAGGAGCCGTAGTCGAGTGGTTCGAGAACAAAGTCTCGGAAAGCGCAAACCACAAGAAGGAGCGCGCCAGCTGCTCCTCCGTCACCTGGCCGGTACCCAGAACATAGGCCCCAATACTGGCCGTGATCCTCATCTCAACATCACTGTACAACATGCCAAGACCCCTGCGAGGAACAGGCAAAGCCCAGCAGCCTCGGCCAAGACATCCTCGGCAATCATATCTCGCCACCGCACCGGCCCTCCTTTGAAGGAAAGCCCGTGATAGCAAAGAAAGTCCGCGGGCGTCACCGTCACCTCTCCCCGGCTCGGATGGAAGGTGTGGGTGGTATCCCATCGCACTCATAAAGGCCAAGGAAGACGCTCTTGTTCTTCCTCGTGTCGAAACCCCGCCAAGTTCTCCACGAACACGCCTGTGCCGTAAGCGTAGACCAGCCTCCTGGGGCTCGGCCTACCATCCACAGAAATGTCCGGCATCCGCTGCCACAACTCAACAACAGCCTCGAGCGATCCCCGAGTCTTCATCTTCTTGGCCTTCCCAGCCAAGAGCCCCTCATCCTGCAGGTAAGCACAGCAAAGGTACGTCAGTCAAAGTACTTAATGTAAAATACCAAAAGAAAATCAAAGCACAAAAGACCGTCCCAACACGGCAAAGCACATATATCCCGTCACGAAACACGGCACATATTGCACATAATTTTTACATGCAACTCAAAACATGACATGCATTATACATAATTTTTCCATGCAGTCCGTCACAAAACACGGCACACACTGTACAAATTTTCTCAACAAAGGGATCAAGCACTGCACGACACATTTTCAAAAGACCCATCACAAAACACGGCACATATTGAACATACTTTCTCCACAAAGTCCGTCACCCAAGAACACGGCACACACTGCATAACACATTTTCAAAAGAAAAGTCCGTCCCTACACGGCACATACTTTCAGACAAAACCCGTCACAAAACACGGCACATGTCACGTTTTTTGTCCCTACATGACAATCTTCCCCACATTGTACATACATAAAAAGCATAAAGTACAAAACACCAAAGCATGCAATTCATTAGAGAGGCACTTTATTTTCACAAATAAGAGCTAATCTACACGTTTCCTCACAAAATGCACATATTCACGATTTTTACATGCCCAATTTCAACAATTCATCAAGAATTCCACAAAAGGCATGGCAAATAACAAAAGCCCCAAAATGCGAAAAACTAAAACCTAGTTCTAGCATTCAAAAATTCAAGCAAGAAATCGAGACAAAATGGATTTCTTACCTCCCCGACGTTCCTAGAGCGACGATTGTACACCTCCAGATTCGGATGTAATACATCCGGGTTCTTCGAAGATGGAACAAAGGAGATCCAATTTCTTTGGAGCTCCATCCGTTGCTCGATCACTTCTTGACTGCGTTGTCGACGACCCCTCCGAGATGGAAGCGCCATTGCGAGCAATTCAAAGCGAAAAATGGAAGATTTTGGTGTAAAAATGGAGGTTTTCTCCTTCTCTCTCTCTCGGATGCACGAACTGAAGAAGAAGAAGTGAAGGGGGCCTCGGGTTTTTAACCCAGTCAAAATCTGGGAACTGTAAAAAACCAACCTGGTCCGTACGGACCTCTTTGCATCCCAAAGTTGGTCCGTACGGACCTTCTTGCAAGGGAGGGCCAAATTACTTTCCCCGCCCTTATAATCTTTGCCCCCGGTCTGTCCTAAGGCCTATTTCGGCAAATTCAAGTGCGCTTTGATCCTTAACCAACGGCAATTCAACAACCGACCGTCAATGTAAGCCCGGACTTCGCCCACTCAACGGCAATTCAACCACCGGCCGTCAATGTAAGCCCGGACTTCGCCCACTCAACGGCAATTCAACAACCGGCCATCAATGTAAGCCCGGACTTCGCCCACTCAACGGCAATTCAACCACCGGCCGTCAATATAAGCCTGGACTTCGCCCACTCAACGGCAATTCAACCACCGGCCGTCAATGTAAGCCCGGACTTCGCCCACTCAACGGCAATTCAACCACCGGCCATCAGTGTAAGCCCGGACTTCGCCCACTCAATGGCAATTCAAGAACCGGCCATCAGTGTAAGCCCGGATTTCGCCCACTCCAACGGCAACTCAAGCACCGGCCATTAAAGTAAGCCCGAGCTCCTTCCCCAAAGAAGTCAAAAGGGAAGTCATACAAGACTACATATCCTCAAAGACTGGCCGTCAATGTAAGCCCGACTTTCGCCCACTAAACGGTAAAACAAGCGCAAAAGGAGCCAGCACCTCCCAGCACTTATCTCAAGGCACAAAACGCCTCCAAAACGCTCATCGACAACGCAAGCACCGGCCATCAAAGTAAGCCCGACGGCACCCTCTCAGCAGAAAAGGCCCCTACAAGGCCACGATGATCCCCAACAGACGAACACCGGCGGCCATCGTAGGTCCAACCTTCTCCCCAGCGGACAAAGCCACAAGGCAATCACGCCAAATCAAGCACAAGGCAACCACGCTCACAAAGGCCTCGCCAAAGTTCATACTCCCGAACCAAGCTCCAACTTAAGTTCATACTCCCGAACTAAGTCTCAAATGCCAGTTCATACTCCGAACCAAGCTCCAACTTAAGTTCATACTCCCGAACTAAGTCTCAACACTAGGTTCATACTCCCGAACCAAAACCCACAGTAAGACGACTCAAGTCTTCATACATGGCACAACCACATTCGTAAGACAACTCAAGTCTTCATACATGACACAACCGCAGCCTTAAGACGATTCAAGTCCTCACGCATGGCAAACCGCAAATGTAAGACGACTCAAGTCCTCACGCATGGCAAACCGCAGCGTAAGACGATTCAAGTCCTCACGCATGGCAAACCGCAGCCAGAAGACATTCAAGTCCTCACGCATGGCACAACCGCAGCCAGAAGACGATTCAAGTCCTCACGCATGGCAAAACCGCAGCCAGAAGACGACTCAAATCCTCACGCATGGCAAACCGCAGCCAGAAGACGATTCAAGTCCTCATGCATGGCACAACCACATCCAGAAGACGATTCAAGTCCTCACGCATGGCAAACTGCAACCAGAAGACGATTCAAGTCTTCATACTATCTCCAGCCCGGAAGGCTTTAAACCACTCGGTCCGAAAGACCGTATAAACCTCCCACATCACTACCTCCAGCCCGGAAGGCTTTAAACCACCCGGTTTGGAAGACCGTATAAACCTCCCAAATCACTATCTCCGGCCCGGAAGGCCTTAAACCACCCGATTAGTAAAATCGTAAAGTTTCCATCCCAGGACACCACCACGTCCTCACAATTGACCTCGGCGGTCACCACATCTTAGGACACCACCCCGTCCTTACCACTGACCTCGGCAGTCACACGATACTTCAGGGCACCATCACGCCCACATACACTCACAAATTCACGCCATCTCGAACTACGACTGTGCTTGATTCCCGCTGTGGATACGTAGGAATCCTATCACAGGGTCCAGCCATCGACCTATACGGTCACCCAGGACGCTGCAATGTCCTCACCATCGACCTATGCGGTCACACACCCAGGACACCACCACGTCTATACACAAAGTTTCACTCAGAGGACCCTCTCCATCCTCGTGCACCACAAACATTCACGCCATCTGAACTACGATTAGGCTTGATTCCCGCCAGGGATACGTAGGAATCCTATCACAGGGTCCAGCCAACTGACCTAAACGGTCACACAACAGGACACCACCACGTCCTTACCCTGACCTCCACGGTCACTTCCTCTCCCAGCACGCGATCCAGATTAGGACCCTTATCTTATCAACGACCCCACTTCCTCCGTAAGTGACGTCGTTGAGGGGCTTCTGTAAGTACCCCAATCTGGATCACCCTTTTTCGAGCACATAGGAAACACCGCAGACTCACAAACACAGTCTCGAAGACCTATGGCACTCAAAACCCTCAAAAAACCCTCAACCAAACCAAGGGAGGAGCCTTTCTGGGATAAAAAGGGACAAAAGGACCTTTTGGGAATTTTCAGGAAATTAGAAAAGCAAATAAGGTCCGTACGGACCTCTTTGTTGCAATAATTACTGAATCCCCTTAAAGTCCACCATATTCCCTCAAATCCCGGAGAAATCATTACCCCCCATGCATGGTTGGTCCGTACGGACCTCTTTGCATGCCAAGATGGTCCGTACGGACCTCTTTGCACAGGGGACACCATCATTCCAGAATATTCACAATTATCACATATTCCCTCAAATCGAGGAAAACTAAAATTCTGGATAACCTAGGAGGTCCGTACGGACCTCTTTGCATTTTTCTGGCACTATAAATAGAGGGCTCCCCCTCCCATTTTCAAACACTCCTCCCTCTTCTCTCTTCTTCCCCTAGCCTTCAGGCTCCTCTAAGACCCTTCGGGGCAATCCCGGCCCCTTTCGGATCCTTCCGAGGCCTTCCGAGCTCCCTCATGGTGCTCCGAAGCCTCCCCGAGCGCTCCCGCGACGCTCCCGCGCTGCCCCGAGGCACTCTCGAGGTACTCTGAGGCCCCTCGTGGTACTCCGAGGCCTCGCTCGGTCTTTCCAAGGTGTCCCGCTCTTTCCGAGTCAAACCGTAGCTTGAACGCACGCCGAAACTCGCCCGAGTGACTCCTGCCATCCCAACGCACGCCGAAACCCGCCCGAGTAATCCCCGCGATCTCAACGCACGCCGAACCTCCGCCCAAACGCAGCCTACAATCTCAACTCACGCCGAAACTCGTCCGCAGGACAACCGGCCCTCCTCCCGAAGCAATCCCGGTCCGTGCCGGAACATCATTCCATCCTCAAACACTATTCCTCAGCGGAAGACAGACACGAACCAACATTGGTAAGGCTTCCTTCCATTACTATTTCAATACATTTAATACATAGTGTACAATGTAGACATCCGATACAGCATGCATTTTTAAAAGCACACACACACACACAACATTTAAAGAATATTAGGGGTATCCGAAAGATTCGTTTTTACGAGGCGACTCGGGTGAGCTCTAAGATTCTAATATTCTCTTCCCGAGGAGTCATCTGACCTCCGAACTCAAAATCTCATCACACAAAAACAGTTTATTATTAATTTTAAACGGATGCCCTTTTTCAATGTTTTGGGCTTAACAATAAAAACGGCGTGGCGACTCTACAAAGCAAAACACAGCGAGACACCTCCAACACGCTAAAGCGGAATAAGCCAGATGCCGGGGCGCGAACGCGCTGCCTCTCGGATCCGGGCAAACTTCCCGAAAAGCGACGAATGCAAGATGCACGGGGGCCTCCGCGCGCGAGCCGGATCCCGGGTAATTTCAGTGCCTCAAGATTATCAAGTGTGCACTTGGGCAGAGTTTTCGCGTGCGTTGGGATCGCAGGGATCATTCGGGCAGAGGTTCGGCGTGCGTTGGGATCGTCGGGATCGTTCGGGCAGAGGTTCGGTGTGCGTTGGGATCATCGATTTGGCTCGAAAAGGGCCGGAACGCCTCGAAAAAGACCAGGCAAGGCTTCGGAGTACCACGTGGGACCTCAGAATACCTCGAGAGTGCCTCGGGGCAACGCGGGAGCATCTCGGGAGCGCTCGATAGGGCTTTGGAGCACTGCGAGGGAGCTCGAAAGGCCCCGGAAGGAACCGAAAGGGATCGGGAGTGCCCCGAGGGGGAAGAAGGGGAGCCTGAAGGCTTAGGGAGAGAGGAGAAGAGGGAGGTGTGAAAAATGAGGGAGGGGGAGCCCTCTATTTAGCAGGGGAAAAACTGCAAGAAGGTCCGTACGGACCTTCCATGAAATCCAGAAATTTGGTTTTCCCTGATTTGAGGGAATAATGTGGACTTTAAGAAGATTTTGTAATAATTGTGTCTGGATGCAAAGAGGTTCGTATGGACCTTTTAGCATGCAAAGAGGTCCGTACGGACCTTCCATGCTTTTCCAGATTTTGTAATTGTGATGGCAAGCTAGTTCTCGTCGAGAGCTTTCTAACCATATATGGCACGTCTCAATCAGAGTTCGTATGAAGGAGTTATGACCTCCGGAAGTTCGCCCTTGGTTTTTCTTTTTTTTTTTTGGCAAAAGGAGACGGTACTCCCTAGATTTTATTAAAAAACGAAAAATAAAATTACAAGCATGGTGGGGGACATGACAACCTTAACCACCAGAAACAGAAACCTAGGGGGGAGTTCTTGCACAACCTGCAAGATCCTCAACAAAAATGGGGGGGGGGAACTAAAATAAAAGGAAAATACATCAAAATAAAAAAAAGAAAACACCTACTGCCTAATATTAGGATATGAAATCCGATCGAAATATAGAAGGCTCTGACACGGCTTAGGGCAAGATTCCAACGAAGAGAACTGAAAATCCGCTTGCTCAGAAGCCGAAAAATTTGCAAGAAAATCAGCCACTTTATTACCTTCCCTGTAGACATGAGTTACCTGAATATGTGCATCCGCCATAATTCTGAAGATGCCATGAATGAAATACCAAATAGCCCAAGGGATATTGCATTTGTGAAGTAAAATGAGAGACAAAACTTCAGAATCCACCTCAAGCCAAATAGAATTGAATCCTATAGACCTAGCATGAATAATCCCATCAAGAGCAAAAGCTAGCTTCAATGAACCATGTTAGTAGCATTACCATAAAAATGACAAAAAGCAGATATAAAGGATCCATCATGACGGCGCAATATGCCACCACCCGAGGCAATGCCCGGATTACCACGAGAGGCACCATCAGTGTTAACTTTGACTTGGCCCACAGAAGGAGGAGTCCAAGAAACAAGTTTAATGCGAGCAATAGATTGAGCAGCCATACTAATATTAAAGAATAAAGCAATATTTACCTCCGAATGTTGAACATGAAAGGATAATCTGTGAGCCCGAAGAATTTCACTAACCTGGAACTGAATATTATTACGAACCTTTGTCCAATCAGGAGTAACATCATCAAACCTGCATTTATTTCTGTGCTTCCAAAGCTCCCAACAGATGATACTCGGAAGAATATCTCCCAACCAAATCACAACCCTACTAAGCTTGGGATTTTTACAAGAATGCCAAGCAATCATCCTTTGCGTGATAGTAGAACCCGAGACTTGGAAGCCAATTAAATTTCCAAAGAAATTCCACACATGAAAAGCAATATCACCATGTAAAAGAATGTGCTGCATAGATTCAAGAGAGGGATTAGCACAACAATGACAACGAGAAACAATAGATATACCTTTACGAGATATGTTGTCATCTGTAGGGAGGGCAGCCTTTAAACATTTCCACATGAAAATGGACACCTTAAGAGGAATAAACTTATGCCAGCACCAAGCAAAAACCCTACTCCGAATCCTGGATACCCGACATTCCCTCCAAGCCGAAGAGATAGAAAATTTTCCCGTGGAAGAGGGAGACCAAAAAGGCATATCACAATCACCATCAATCCGAATACCAAAGGCTTGAATCTCCAACAAACATTGCTGACCAAAAGTATCCCGAACATAATCCTCCCTTAAGACACCATCCTCAAATAACGAAAAAATCTGATCATGGCGATCATCAAGGAGAGGAAAATCATGAGGGAGCCACTTTTCTTGAATAGAAATCTCACCACGACCCACACCCCAAGCAATACGACTCTCCACTAAATCCTTAACAGCAACCATCCGCTTCCAAATATGAGAGCAGCCCAATCTAGAAGTGGCATCCATAGGATGAATATTACGACAATATTTGGCCTCAAGAAACTGAGCCCAAAGGGAGTTAGAAGTACGAAATCTCCACCAAAGCTTCATAGAAAAAGCAGTCGCCATCTCTTCAAACTTACGGAGGCCTAAACCCCCTTCTTCTATAGGCCAGAAAAATTCATTTCGAGAAACCCAATGACACTTTTTTCCCCCGTCAGCGCTACTCCAGAAGAAGTTAGCAATAAGGCGATTCATGGCATTAACAACACCCTTCGGGGGCTCAAGTAAAGAGATGTAATAGATAGGAATAGCTTGGAGGCAGGACTTGATCAAAACAAGCTTAGCCCCAGCCGAGAGTAATTTACCTTGCCACGTATCCAGCTTATCACGAAGCTTCTGCATGACAGGATCGAACAAAGATTGAACCTTCCTACCGATATAAAGAGGGCAACCCAAATACACAATAGGTAAATTTTTCTTTTGAAACCCCGTAGTAAGAGAAATAGAATTATCATGATCAGCTACATCCCTACCCGTCAGAAAGCAAGATTTGGATATACTAATGAGTTGCCCAGAGAAAAGTTGATAGGAAGTCAGGAATTCCATGTGACGCTCAAGAGAGGGGATACTTCCGTTACAGAAGATAATGATATCATCAGCATAAGACAAATGAGATATGATGGGAACATTAAGATTACCCGTATGAAAGGCCACATGAGGGTGAAGAAGATGAAGATTATTAAGACCCCGACTTAAAACTTCGGCAGCAATAATAAAAAGGCTAGGAGAAATAGGATCCCCTTGGTGAAGGCCCCGAGTAGAGACAAAATAACCATTAGCAGTACCATTAATAAGAACCGAGAACCAGATTGGGGTACTTACAGTTATGTAATCGTCTTTATCATTTATTATAGAAAAAGTTTATTTGGTTCATTGTATGTTTACATGTTTATTATATTGAACTGCGTTCCTAGTTATTATGAATAACTAGTATAAGTTGGTAATGGATAATCATGGAGATGATTATATGCATGAGATGCACATTACACTTATGGGTACTTGCTAGAGAACAAGTACTGGACATGACCTACCGATGAGATTTATGACATGGTCAATAGTCATATGTGTCATGATTAAATCTCATGATAGTAGTGTCATTGAATCCTTTGTACCTAAGATTATCATCGTCTTCCACATGATGAACGTCGTGTTTGATGTAGTCTAACACTATCTTTAATAGTAGCAATAAGGGATAAGTTGGCACGATTGGATTCATGTGGGGAAGAATGATAAGTCAAGATGGGATTTGTCCCTCTCTGTGTGTGAGAGATGTTTGCTTGGGCCCCTCGATGAATAGTGTTGATGAAATGTATGTCCATATTCAAGTGATTTGATAGAGATCAAATGCATTTGGATTATCAACATATTCGGAATCGAGAAAGCATTGAACGGTATAAGTTGACATGGACCATGACTCATGTTCAATTGGACATCGTGGACAAAGGGATTGTGACATTTAATCTATCAGGAAAATCAAGCTTTGATGTTATATTAATTGGATGGATATAATGGTTTGCTAGAAACCACTTATGTCTTGTGAGGTCGATATTTCGACTCACTACCAACATAAATATAATTCCTATTTGGGTCACACACAAAGAGCGAATTTGATTCTGGCTGAAAATTGGAATTTGGGATCTGAGGCTGTTGCACGGCCGTGCGCTATAATTTGGAGCGCCCGTGCAAGAGTTGCTGGCTGGAGCGGCCGTGCATTGGTTTTTGGAGCGGCCGTGCAAAAGTTGCACGGGCGTGCTTCAGTAAACTGCACGGCCGTGCA
The DNA here is from genome assembly GCA_022495995.1 of Adenophora triphylla var. japonica. Classification (NCBI taxonomy): domain Eukaryota; kingdom Viridiplantae; phylum Streptophyta; class Magnoliopsida; order Asterales; family Campanulaceae; genus Adenophora; species Adenophora triphylla. The sequence goes on along the minus strand of JAFEMH010000404.1, from coordinate 687,810 downwards.
TAGCGGCTTGAGAGTCCGTTTTGACTTTGGAAAAGGAGTATTTTTTCTAATTGTTAGGGTTACTTACCAAGTATAAATAAGACCTTTTACCCAGCCAATTAAGACACAATTTTTGGGTTTTTGAAAGGTGTTTCAATAATCGGAAGGATCATCTAGCAATCCAACAAGAAGTGTTCTTGGTTCGTTCCCGTGTGGATCACCATTAGAGGGAGGTTACTTTATCTCCTAAAGCTTGAAGACCTCCATTGTTGATTCATCACCAAAGGTAGAACAAGGAAGAAGAAGATCCAAGTTTCATCAACGGTTCAAACATTCGAAGGTTGTTCATAGATTCAAATAAGAATCTAAGATTCGTTTTCGAAAGATCAACATAATCGCATTAAGGTATGTAAATTCTATTTCATGGTTTTAACTATTCATGTTAGATGGATTAAAGGGCTAGGGTTTTGCTTGTTATTTCTAAGTCTTCCGCTGCGTTTGTAACCCCAAAACCCAACAACTCTTATGTTGTGTGTCTCCTTACCAATGTCATATGAGGGATTTGTAGATTCCTGCATTAATGGTAAGGATACAGTTACTTTGGAAGAGATTAAGAATAATCTAAATACAAGAAATCTGGGCCGCAAGGCAAGCGATTTATCTACAGAATCTCAGTCAGTAGGGTTGGTTGCAGAAGGCAATAGGGGCCAAGGTAGGAGAAACAAGGTTTCTTCTAAAAGGGGTCCAAGACCCAGAGATGTCTGCAGTTAATGCAAGGAAAAGGGGCATTGTAAACGTGAATCTCTAAGGTTGAATAAGAGCGAGCAATTTGGGTCTACTGCAGCTATGTCTGAAGACGATAAGGAAGACTATGCCCTATTAATCGAAGAAGTCAAAGGTATGATAGATACATGTATTCTTGATTATGGGGCTTCTTATCACGTGTTCGCGGAGAAAATGGTTTGTAATGTACGAGGAGACGGAAGGGGGTGATATTTATATTACTAACGGTTCTGTCTACAAGGTAGTTGGCATGAGTTCCATCAGGGTGCGAACTTTGGGTGATAAGTTTTGTACATTGAACAAGGTTAGAGATGTTCCTGAATTAACGAATAATCTGATATCGCTTAGTCGGCTTGATAAGATGGGATACAGTTTCAAACGCGAAGGTGGAGCAGTAAATGTCTGTAGGGGGGTAAATAAGGTTCTTTATACGTCCTACAAGGTTCTACGTTTTTGGGTTTGGGTGTCAAGCATCTTACAACATATGGTATGGTAGACACACATCTGAAGGAAGCATGTTGCATGGCTTCGTGTGGGGTGGTTGACAAACAGGTGGAGCAGCAAGTTAGTTAAGGTGGAGTTGAACTGGGCAAGCCATGGTTAGTAGGTCAACACACACAATTGGGAAGCGAGGAAGGAATCAAGTAAAATATACGTAATGTTGGGGATTCTACTGATATGGTCGCATCATTTGTTTGGGTTGGCAAGATTCAATACCGACTAGATTTGCCCAGTTGCCGGTTGGGACAATTTTAAGTGTCTATTGCAGTGACACATTTGGGTGTCTTGGAGACACATTGGTGTGCTCGGCACAATATAGTTTGGGGTGTCCGGGAGGATACATTTGGGTCATCAGGTAGACACGTTTGTTTACTTGTTGAATGGGCACGATCATCTGTCGCAACAAAGTATTTTGGTGTTTGGCGTAACACGATTTGGGTGTCTAGGGAGATCTGATTTGGTTGTCCGTATGACAAGTTTGGTGTTTGGCATAACACATCTGAGGCAGAGGGGAATTCTGGTTTTGTGATCGGGAGGTAGGATGTAAAGGTGAATATTTGTTGGGTTTGATGCCATCTAATTTGGGAACAACTTATGGGATCGAGCAAAGGGTAAATGGGTAATTCCTGTAACAGCACCGAGGGAGCGACCGCGCCAGGCAAGGGGCGCAACCGCTCGATTTCTCTGAAATATTGGGGCGATCATGTGGTGTCCGAACTGGGCTTGATCAGCTGCAGATTTTGTGCAGGATTAGAAAACCTTGCAGGGTTAGAAATATGTAGTATAAATAAGCCCTATTAACTATCATTTTTTATATTGTAATTTTTAGTGTAATAAAGATCAATAATTATAGGTTTTTAAAGGGTATTAGTGTCTCTCTGTTTCTCTAGATATGGGTTTTGCAAAGTTGTGAATTCTTGTAATAAAGAATTCGTGTATTAGATTATAGATTGTATTTGGTGACTACCAGTTGATAATAATATTCTTACCATTTGCTCGTATAAGTAGTTAAGTGGGTGAAACACGTATATCGTCGTTTTGTGTGATTGATTTATTTTCTGTTTTCTAAATAGATCCGTTATAAAAGAGGGTAAATATAGTAAATTTGAAAAATGCAAAGCGCCAATTTGTAAAAATTACAAAAGTTAGGAGGAGGGGAATGAACCTTCTTGATCACCTAGTTTAGGGATGGCCAAACCGGACCGGAACCGGACCGGAACCGGAAAACCGGACCGAAACCGGCCCGGAAAAGCCCGGAACCGCCATGATCCGGGGAGAAAACCGGAACCGGGGTAACCGGAACCGGTTTGGAGGCGGGCCGGTTAAGGTTCACCAAAATGGTGAATCGGACCGAAAAAAGCCCGGAACCGGACGAAAATTTGTTGTTTTTCAATAGAACCGGCCCGGAACCGGACCGGAAAAGCCCGGAACCGGACCAAAACCGTGAGAAAACCGGAACCGGATAACCGGAACCGTGAGAAAAGCGGGCCGGTTAAGGTTCACCTCCTCGCCGAACCGGAACCGGCGGTTCAAGGCCCGAAATCGGAACCGGACCGGATTTGGTCATCCCTAACCTAGTTCCGCCTCTGTCTCATTATCATTTATCAATATATAAACTCATTCTTGTGCACCTTTATATTGTGCAATATACACACTCATTATCGTGCACCTTTAAAACTGTGCAAGTTTTTTTTTTTTTTTTTTTTTTGATATCCGTGTTCCCAACTTCGCGACTAATCCTCGACCACAGTGCACAGCCCCTCAAGCATAATCAAGGTAAATCGCGAGATGTGCCCTATGCAGCAACAGCGTGGCAAAGACTCCCTTATACTCCAGAGCCCCAAGGGAGCCCTCATACAAGGCAATTGCATCACTATTACATCACCAAATGGCTGCTCCAGCTGCTCCTGCCAAAGTGGCACTTACATCACTCTTACAACACCATTTGGTTGCTCCAGCTGCTCCTGCCAAGATTCGAACTCCCCACACTAAGGGTACAAGTCCAGCAATGCTGCTTCCTTAACTGCACGGATGTGCCCCGGGGGACTCCAAGGCTCCTGAAACCCTAGGAAAGAATTAAACCACAAGATTCCCCCCAAGGGGAATCGAACTCGTGACGACGAAGAGTACAAATTAATTTGTTATATTATAGATTAAAAGTTTACAATTTTACTGTGCTTGTAAATCAACATTTCAATTTTTAGGGGGGGGGGATTGTGTTTCTAAATTGACATTTAAATTTTAGGGTATACTCCCTCCGTCCCACCGATCTTAAGAAAACTTTTCATTTTGGGCGTCCCGCCGATCTTAAGAATTCCAAAAATGAAAAGTTTTTATTATTTTTATACTCTTTCTACCCCACTCATTCTCTCTCATACTTTACTTTTACACTCACAACATTCTCTCTCCTAACTATTCATCCCACTCATTTTCTCTCCTATTTAATTTTTCACACTCACAATACTTCTTCCACTCATTCTCTCTCCTAATACTATAATAATATTTCTTAATTCCCGTGCCATTTTACTTTTTCTTAAGATGGCTGGGACGGAGGGAGTATAGTTTAATATAACACTCCCTCCGTCCCTGAAAAATTGTCTCATTTGTCATTTTGACTTGTCCAAAAAAGTATATCTCATTTCTAAACTTAGGCATGAATGTTAGTGCAACTCTACTAAGGTACAAAAAGGTGAAACTCTTTCTTAATAATTGCAAAATGTACAACAGGACAATCTTTTAGGAACAGAGGGAGTACAAGTTTACCAATTTTATTTCAGCATTTGCAAATTTTGATCATGTTAACGCCAATTCAGCACTTTTATGACATTTATGATGTCATTATGCCACATCGACAAATTTAATGATGAAAATATTGATAGAAAGTGGGCGTAATAATTAAATAGTTACGGTGGTGACCAAAAGGAACATAAAAACAACTAGATGACCAATATGTAAAAAATACATGGGTCGGTGATGCATTTAGACATGCCTAGGATGAATGGAATTACTTACTATTGCTGTTTCGAAATGGATATCATAATTATTATTTTTTAACTTGATTCAACTTTCACTAAATTTTTACTTAATAAAATATTAAAATTTGATACCGATAGGGGTGCTGTAATTATTAATCAATAAAATTGTTAGAATTTTATGATTAGAATTTCATGATTTTAATTTTAATCAAGTTAATTAAAACATGATATTTGATGAGCCCGTACCTTCTGGATCGGGCCCACGCTCGGTCTGGTCCAAGGAATCGGTGACGTGACATTCCCTAGACCGCTGAGGTGAAATCGCGGACAGATAAACCCCTGAGGTCAAGATCGCGTTCCTCCCCGCACCACCCTTCTCAAAGACTAGAGGATCGACCGCTGGATTGGTGCCCGCAGGAGGTATGACCGCTCCATCCGTGCCCGCGTTATATACCATTGACCGCGCCCAAGATGTTGACCGCGGGCTCATACCTGCCTCCGGTTATCTTGCCTGCCTCCCGGTTAGTATCAAGCTTTACTGAGCAAGTTAGCTTACTGGCTCTGACATGAAAGTTGTCGGCTCCCCCATCACGCATTCAATGCGGCTCAGACAGGCGCCTACTATTCCATTTAATGCGCCAAGCCATATACACGGCTCATGTCCCTTTCAGCCATGCCCCATTGACAGTCAATGTTCCCTCCCTGACAGGGCCAATTAGCTGCAGACACGTGTATGCGGTCAAATACTAAAGTACCCTCTAGGGCTGATCTCATTGCTTACATCAACAAGCATCTCTCCATTGCCTATAAATAGAAGACCTTTGTCCCCTTAGGCAAGGTAAGTTTCAAATATATTGAGTAAGCCATATTACTCTCAAACCCTAAACACTCACACACACTCAAGGTATTCAAAGCCTTATTTACTCAGTAATCTTACTCTCACACTCGAGGGTCTGAGTTGGATTAACATCCAACTTTGACCTTAACGGTGCTGCATTTGTGTTGTGTTATAGGTACCACAAACCACTAAAAATATCCAGCCAGATATCCTTAAACCGCTCTTGACCCTGAAAAGCTTGGCGTCATCAGTGGTTCCATTGCCGGGAATTAGTCATTTGATTTTTCGTTAAAAATCTTTGTTTTCAGGCACACTTTGTGTTCTAAACAGCTGACTGTCAAAAGGCTCTTCTTTTCAGTCATTTTCTTCTTTTCCAAACATGTCTAAAATTTTGGAAAACGCAGGTCATTTAACCATGCATACGAATGACCAGGCCTCACCCTCCAATATCCGTAAAGACAAGCCTACTACCTCTATTTTTAACAGAATGGGGGCCCATTCTCAACCACAAAAATCCTCAGCTCAACGGGTTATACACCGGCTAACTGAGGAGGCACGAGCTGAAAAAGCTCAAGCTCTCTTAAACAACAACCCAAAAACTCCCCAGGCTCCTATCAAAAACACCACCCTAAACACTCCACTCTCCCCGGAGCAAATGCTGAAGAGGCAGATCCTCGCCGTCAAATTCAAACTGGTCGCTGAGGCTATGGCCATCAATGACGCTCAAATGGAGATGTTTGAGATAGAGGCCAACGGCGGGCTTCAGTTTCCCCAAGGGTCACAGAGGTTCTCCCAACGAGCTCCCGCTAACTCGCTTGCTAGTCAAGCTAGGGGGGCAAACCGGGTTGAACCAACCCTTGATCGCGGAAAGCTTGCCAGACGCAGTGTGGTGCATGTGGAGGATAGCGAGGAGGCTGGGGAAGAGGCCCAATCAAATCACCGTGCGAGGTCCAAAGCCAGACCTTTGGCTCCGGCCAAGGAGAAGGCCGTGACTCCACGGTCTAAAAAATAGAAGATTGATAATCAGAGCCCTGAATTTGTCGAATTTATGCAAAAGATGTGGGAGACCCACCAAAAGGCAGCCCAGAAGTGTGGCCGCACCATGGACGCCTTCAGCGACAAGATCGCTCGGGCACCTATTCAGAGGGGCAAGCCACCCCAGATGGACACATATGATGGCTCCAAAAATGCCAAGAGCCATATGGGACGATTTGAGGGACAAATGGCTCTATTCTCCTCGGACGAGTCGGTGATGTGTAAAGCCTTGGCTGCAACTTTCACGGGCAAGGCCCTATCTTGGATGTTGGCTCTCAAACCTCGATCCATCCAATCTTTCAGTCAATTTAGAAATCTCTTTCTTAATGCCTTTGCTGGGGCCGGTGAGCCCGCTCGACGAAAGACAGATCTTGTCCGCGTCAAGTAGGCCCCAAACGAAGCCACAAAAGATTACATATCCCGGTTCAGGAAGGTGAGCGAGGAGATTGTGGACTTAGAGGAGGGGGACATCAGACTCTGTTTTGAGGGCGGCCTCAGCTCCTCTTTCCTCAAAATGAATTTTGCCTTCAGCCGACCAAAAATCGTAGAGGAAATGTATGGCCATTGCATCTGCTGAAGAGCCTAATGTGCCCGCTCCCCGAGCTTCAGCAAAAGAAAGGATAAGCCAAGTTCAGGAGACTACCCCAGAGCCTGCCCGCACCAACAACCAGGGCAAGAACCGAGGCCGTGGGTCGGATAAACTCCGGAAAACGGTGGATGAAACAGTTTATACCCCACTCACCGAGCCACGAGTGGTAATCATGAGAGCCTCAGACTTTCCCCCTCCTCCCCCAATGCTCCGAAAATCAAATGAGAGAAGTAGGGCCAAGTTCTGTGAATATCACAACGACCACGGACATGGCACAGAGGACTGCTTCCAGTTGAAGCGAATTATTCAGCAGAAAATCAACGACGGGGAGCTAACCAAATGGGTTAAAGGCAATAACAACGCCCCCAATAACAATAATCAACAGCGGGCACGAGGCACACGTGGCCCGGAGAGGAATGAGAGAGACAATTACGATGACGATTTGGGGGATTATGACATTAATTTCATTGGCGAGGAGCCTCCCTCCAACAAACAGCTCACCATTCAGATTCGAACACTGGAGAAAGTTTTCTCAGTCCCTCCAATGGATCCTGAGGAAGAGCAAGAAATAGGGTTCAAAAAGAGTGAACTTGCCTCCTCCCTATTTCACTCTACTCAGCCCCTAACTATTCATATGAAAATCAACCGGGCCAACATACACCGTGTTTTAATTGATACAGGCGCGGCCAGGGATATACTCTACTACCACACGTTGGTAAGCATGAGAATGATCGAGGCTAACCTGACTCCTTATGCGGGCATGCTTGAGGGGTTCACTAATCACGCTGTGTGGGTAATGGGGACGATTGTGTTTGAAGTAACTATTGGGGAAAAACCCATGCAGAAGACGGCCAAAATTACATTCATGGTGGTCGATCTTCCTTCCCAGTACAATGCCATTCTCGGCAGAATCGCTCGAGCCGAATTGGGAATAGTTGCTTCCGTTCCCCACCAAAGGGTGAAATTTAACACCCCGGGCGGGGTTGCTACCATCAAGAATCAGCCCGAGAGATTTCTCCGAGCACTTGAGGAGAAGAGAAAAGCTAATAAAGGCCAGATGTCCTGCGCACAGATAGAGGGCGAGGACAAATTGAAAAAGAGAAAAGCCCTCAGACCGGTGCGGCGCCCATTCCAATTGGCATGCTTTCTTTCCATACCACTAAGGTGGAGCTCAAGGCGAGCAGAAAATCAAAACAGTTGGCCCCTATAGAGGGAGGTTACATTGATAGGGGAATTGAGGAAAAGATTGACCGCGAGGTCATATACTCCATGGCAGCGCTGACCGGAGCCCAGGTCAACCCCCCAACTATTGTCATTGATGACCCATCCTTTAAGAACATTCATCAAAAATCAAGGTAATTCTCCCCGGAGAAAGAAATTGCGATCAAGAAAGAGGTGGAAAAATTGCTCAAAGCGGGGATAATAAAGTATATTTCCTACCCCAAATGGCTAGCAAATGTAGTAATGGTCAAAAATTCCAACGACAAATGGAGGATGTGTGTTGATTTCACCGATCTCAACAAGGCATGCCCCAAGGACTGCTTCCCTCTTCCTCGCATAGACAGATTGGTGGATTCAATAGCCGGTCACAGAGTATTGAGCTTCATTGATGCATACTCCGGCTACCATCAGATCCAGATGGCTCCTGAAGATGTCCGCTCCGTAGCTTTCATCGCTGCGGGCAAGACTTACTATTACACCATGATGCCCTTCGGGGTGAAAAATGCAGGAGCCACCTATCAGCGAATGGTCAATCTTGTCTTCAAAAACCAACTGGGCAGAAACCTTGAAGCCTACATTGATGACATGGTTATAAAAACAAAGGAAAACTCCTACGAGCTCGACGTGGAGGAAACCTTCCAGAACTTGCGCCGCAATAACATGAAACTAAACCCCCTGAAATGTGCTTTTGGGGTAAAGGCGGGCAAGTTCCTTGGATTCATGGTCAACCAGAGAGGAATAGAGGCTAATCCCGAAAAAATTCAAGCACTGCTGGACATGAAACCTCCTGCTTGCGTGAAGGATATGCAGAAACTCAATGGCCGCATCACCGCACTTGGCCGCTTCATCTCGCGGTCAGCAGAGAGATGCCTCCCCTTTTTCAAAACTCTAAAAGGGGGGAAGAGAGCAGACGAATTTACATGGAGTCATGACTGCCATCAAGCTTTTGAAGAAGTCAAAAAATACCTCGGGCAGCCCCCTCTACTCAGCAGCCCGGTGCCCGGGGAAGAACTTTTTCTGTTTTTAGCGCATTGCGATCCGTGGCAAGATCTTTGTTCTTTGTAAGGGAGGATAATAACTCCCAAAAACCAGTTTATTATGTATCTAAGGCATTGTCCGCTGTAGAAGGGCGTTATCTTAATATAGAGAAGTTAGCTTACGCCTTGCTTGTATCTGCTCGAAAATTAAGAGCTTACTTTTCTGCACATCATATAACTGTACTAACTGAGGCCCCGCTTAGAATGGTTTTACATAAACCAGAGTCCTCGGGGAGAATGCTTGCTTGGTCTATCGAACTCACTGAGTTCCAGATCACCTACTCCCCGAGAAGGACAATCAAAGCGCAGGCCTTAGCTGATTTTGTGGCAGAATCATCATTTAAATTGGCGGACAGCGACCTTGGAAAGAGAAAGCAAACAGAATCAGAGGAAGCCCCAGATAGCTCGAGCACTGAGATCGTACAGCCAAAGGAGCGTCCAGAAGAAGTGTGGACTTTATTCGTGGACGGCTCTGCAAGCAAGTTGATTAGTGGAGCGGGCATACTCCTGATCGCACCCTGCGGGGAGAAATTCAAAATAGCCTTAAGATTCAAGTTCGAGGCATCAAACAACCAAGCTGAGTATGAAGCAATTATAGCGGGCATAGAACTTTCAAGAGACTTGGGAGTTCAGAATATTGAGATCAACAGTGACTCTCAGCTCATAGTAAATCAAATTAGGGGGGAGTATGATACAATCAACCCAGTGCTAACCCAGTACTGCGGTCTTGCAAAAACCCTCATAAAAAATTTCACCTACTATGAGCTGAACCAAGTCATGAGAGAGGATAACACGGAGGCTGACCTCCTCTCCAGAATAACCGATCAAGAAATCATAGACTTAGAGGCAGATTGCCAAATAGAATTCACAGAAAGACCTGCTATAGATCGAATTCAGAAACAATATTGAGGATCAAGTAAGGGACTGGGTAGATGAGATCAAGGATTACATCGAGAGGCAGACCCTCCCCGAGGATCCAGCAAGGGCTAGAGCCATTAGAACGGTGTCCGCGAAATACCTCTTCCTCGATGGGGTACTTTTTCGACGATCATTCACCAAGCCTTTGCTAAGATGTGTCAAAACTCACATGGTCACCAACTTACTCTATGAGGTTCATGAAGGAGTTTGTGGCGGACATCCTGGTGCTCGCACTCTCTCAGACAAGATCAAATTCCAAGGATTCTTTTGGCCTACAATGAGGAGAGATGCGCAGGAGTACGTAAGAAAGTGTGATAAGTGCCAAAGATTTGCGGACATCCCTAGACTACCATCAACAGAGCAAACTTTGGTTGTACCATCGTGGCCGTTTGATACGTGGGGGATTGATTTCATTGGACCATTCCCAACTGCTCGAGGAAGCATTAAGTATGCCGTTGTGGCCGTGGATTATTTTACCAAGTAGACAGAAGCCAAGGGCTTAGCCACTATCTCCGAGGAGAATACCATCAATTTTGTCCACGATCACATCTATTGCCGATTTGGGGTTCCACGAGCAATAATTTCGGACAATGGCACCCAATTCTCTGCAAAATTCACTGCTGAATGTGTGAGAATGAAAGTGCAACATTGTCAGTCCGCAGTCGCTTATCCTCAGGAAAATGGCCAAGCTGAGGCCGCGAACAAGCTAGTCCTGACCGCCCTAAAGAAAAACTTGGAGGGACGAGGAGGACGATGGTTGGACGAGCTCCAGACCGCATTGTGGTTGTTCGCACCACAATAAGAAATTCTACAGGAGAAACTCCTTTCTCGCTCACGTATGGGTCAGAGGCAATGGCTCCAGTTGAGGTAGCCCTACCTTCGTACAGAGTCACATACTTCGATGAGTCTCAAAACGAGGCAAACAGAAGGTGTGACCTGGACGATCTCGAAGGAAAGAGAATGCGGACAAATAAAAAAATGGTGAACTACAAGCAGAAGGCGAAGAAGCACCACGATAAAAGAGTAAATAGGAGGAGTTTTTCAGTTGGAGATTGGGTACTCAGAAATGTGGAAGTCCAAGGGACCCAACCTGGTTTCAACAAGCTGTCCCCGAAATGGGAGGGTCCATATGAGGTCACCAAAATAATCAAAGAGGGCACCTACATATTGCGAACAAAGGAAGGAAAAGAGCTCAAGCACGCTTGAAATAGCGTTCACCTTAGAAAGTACTTCTTTTGAAATCCTTGTAAATTTTTGAGGGAGTATAGACCCCTATATATATGAGTGAGAAGTTGCCATCAAATTTTAGTGCAAAACTGTTGTAACTTTATTCCCACCAGCCACAAAAGCTAGAGTGGATGCCCGCAAGCGGATGCCAGTGGGTTCAAGGGCCAACAGATGAGCTCCTACCTACTGATGCGCAAAGATCCATTGAGATCCGCAAGCCTATATGTGTACAAAGGCCATTACGCCCGTACTCGATCGCGGGGAGGATACTGTGTCTTGCCCGCGTGACACCACCAAGAAAAAGTGGATATAGATGCAAGTGGGGACAAAGGCCAAAGCCCGGACCCACTAAGTGCGCGAAGGCCCTCGTTAGGGCCGTTACTCGCATGCCTGTATGTAACAAAGGCCTACATATAAGCCCGCTTACATGATCGCCACAAGACCCTCACAAAAAACTCTAAGGAGTTTTGAATAAAGGGTCAAAAAGCGTGAACCACCAATAAGTGGATACAGATGCCGGTAGGTTAAAGGGCCAATATGCTAAATATGCTCCTACCTACTATTGCGTAGACTATAGCCTCACGGCCACACTCTACATGCCCTATGAAAGTAGCTTGCATTGGCTGCTTTTGATTTACACCACGGCTCGCAAGGCTGGGAATAAGTGTAAATGGATGGGAGTGATCAAAAGAGTTTAACAAAGCCAAATAAACAACCGGGGTTAAGGCCTCAAAGTTTGCCACAAGGCCAAACAAACGCGGTCACAGAGAAATAGGGCTGACTCTCACAAAAAAAACCAAGAGGTTTTGAATAAAGAGTTAGGAAAACTCAAAAAACGCGGGCACAGGGCCTACTAAGCCTTTAACCGCGGAAGGAGAGTATAAAATTTAATTGTTAGTCAAAAACGCTGGAAAAAGTAAAGGCAAGAATGCAAGTACTAAGGTACTCGAAAATTGCCAAACACTCAAAACAGCCTACAAGGACGAGCAATTAAGATAGCAATCCAGAAAGCAAGTAAGAAAAATACCTCTATTCATTAATAGAAAAATAGTTACAAAATCCTACAATCTATTACAAAGAAAAAGAAAAATCCTACACTAAAGGAGCTGAGTCCTTGGAAGCATCAGTAACCATATCTGTGGCCACTTCTGTGGCCGCCCCATCCTTGGCTGCTTCGGAGGCTGGGGTAGGAGAAGGGAGACTGGTCACGAGCAGATCCGTGATAGGGTCAAAAGGGGGCTCAGTGGAGAAAGTGTAGGAGCTGCCCGCTGGGGAAAAAGATCACCAATTGCCGGTCCATTGGGAAAGCGCGGGCAATGGCATCCTCGTAGGGTATCTCCTCGTCCCCAAATCTTAGGCCATCCACTTCGCCGATCAGATCTGTGGTTGTGACTTCAGCCACAGGAGGCAAGGAGGCCGCTGCGGCCAGCTCTAAACCCTTGACCTCCTCCTCGGAGAGAGGAACTAGTGCGTGCCCGGGGAGACACACAGCATCAGTAGCCACCAAGGAGCCTATTATGGCCAACTGCTGAGCTGAATACCTGCCCGTGGCAGCAAAGTTGCGTAGCTGCGTCGTGCAGGCAGCCTCATATTGGGCACCTCCTTCGGCGGCCAAAAGGGTCTTGAACTCCTCGGAGTTCTTAAACTCCCCCATGGCCTCCCTGCGAGCAACCTGCAGCGCAGTCTCCCCCTCTACCTCTAGCCGCTTATAGGGGAGCAGCTGCTCGGACAGTTCATCCACTTTAGCCTCCAAGGTCAGCACGGTTGCCTTGGTGGCCTCCAGCTTGGCCGCAAGCTCAGCGTTCCGAGACTCCCACTCGGCCTTGTGCCCGCGGAGCTCATTCCGCTTGGCCTTCTCCAGATCCTTCTCCACCTCCGTCAACCAGTTAGAGAAGCCCTTTAGGTCGGCCTCTTTCACTTTGAGGGCTTTCTCCTTTTCATCAAGGGAGGAGTTCAAGATCGCGACCTTCTCATGCGTCTGATCCAGCTCACGGAGCTTGCCCGCCAGAATATTTGTGTTGGCCTCAAGATCAGCGGACAGGCCATCACAGCACTCCCGCAGTCTCAACACTTTATTGCCCGCCTGCGGGGAAAGAGAGTTAGAAAAAGTTCGCAAATTCAAAGCACGGAACTATAAGGGCAGACAAGTTCAAACCTCAGTAAGGGCAAGGCCTATATCCCCCACCAGGGCAGAGGGATTCTCCTTGGCAACTACATTTTTGTAGAAGTCTGGGGAGTAGAGGCGGTTGACAAGGCCAATCCCCATGGAAGAATTGTTGGCATTCCTGGTGTAGATGTCCACCCCAGTAATGGCGGGCACCTCAGACAGCCTCTTCCTAACGGCCAGGGTCTCCTCGCGAGTATTGAGGGAGGCTACTGGGTAGGAGACCGAGCAGATTGTGCCCCCTACGAGGGGAGCGGTGACAGAGCTCTCAGCAGAGGTAGTGGCGGCCTGGAGGGGTGCATCCCCAACTTTCTGAAGCTTAGAGGCCCTGTGCCCCAAATCTCCTTCTCTCTCAATCCTCTTCCTGGGCTCCTGGTTGTGCCCTGAGGAGATGGTGCGGTCAGGGGAGCTGGAGCGGATAGCATTGGCGGGGGGAGGACCCTTTGGGGGTGGAGGCAGGTCCTTAGTAAGGACCACTTTGGACCCGACCAAAGTGTTACCATATTTCCTGTTAACCACAGGCAAAAAAGCTTCCTTGCCCGGGACCGCTCCCAGGGCAGCCTGTCTCCTCGCGGCAGCTTCTTTCTGCGCCCGCTGGTTTCGGGCTTTCAGTTCCTTAGCGCTCAGTGGAGGGGCCATCAGAAGTTATACTCTTCAGGGTCTACTCTGAAAGAAAAGAGAAAGGGTTAAAGACAGTTCGAAAAAATTAAAGGCAAGAGAAATTTGCAACAGTTTCATAAGGAGTCAGAGACCAATTAGTTCTGGAGGCTTGCATTCAGCGCCCAGCATGCAGGTCTTACAGTCGGCCTCAAACTGATAAAACTCGTGCACCCTCCAATCAGAGTCACGAGGCTGGGCCTCTATCTCTACTCTAGGGGCATATGGGGCGCCCTCCCTTCGAGGAGCCACCCCTGAGTAGACGAGCAGGGGCTCAAACTAAACAATAGCGCCCACATCGTATACAGGCTCCACCCCATCACCGTTGTACTTGGCCAGATAGGTCTCCAGGGCAACTCGCAGGGCCTCGGAATGAGAGGGGTCAGGATAATTTTTGGCGGACACCTTCATCGGAACGGGATTGGAAGGTTTGAGGAAGGGCCAGCCAAACCTAGACTCTATGACCAAGATATCCCTCTGGTTCCATTGGTCAAATTTATTGGAGGGAGGAGAGAAGGTCCGGGCAGAATAATTCTTAGCCTTCAGGCTCAGGTTGCCATTGGAGATCTGGTTCTGATAGTAGGCATAAAGCCCAGAAAGAGTTGGTTCATAGCCCAATTGTTAAAATCAAGAAAAAAATAGAAGAAAGGATCCAGGGGTACCCTCAAGCCATTCTCAAACTGGGCCCCATAGAAAATACAGGCCCTGTTGTCCTCGCGGACATCTGCTATAGTTTATGGCCGCAGTTTTTCCTTATCTTTTATCTGAATGTGCCCAAGGGTGCGGACACGGAAGGCATTGGGATCAACATTGTAGTGGGTGTAAATCTCCTCCTCCCAATCTATGGCAGCCACTTCCTTGGCTTTTCTCTTACGGCCACGGCCAGGATTTACCTCAACAGCTGGTCGCTTGCCCCTACCTCGGGCAGGGGCCACCTCCCCGGAATCCTTCTCGAAGGCATCAACAATTTATGTTGCCTTCTGGGCGGTGCCCGCAGCCATGCGATCTCCCTGCTCACGGTCATCCTCCTCGGTCTCCGAGCTCACGGAGCCAAAGAGGCCAGTGGAGGAACCCCTTGAGTGGGCCACCTCAGGTTCATTTTGCCCGCCTCCGATCACCTCAAAGTTAAGAGGCTCAAGCTTCTCACTGCTACTCAAATCGACCACACACACACTAGGGGCCCCGGGCACAACATCGGGAAAAACTGTCCTCAAGGGGAGAACATCCAAAGGATCACTCAGATCCCCGGTGCTCGGTGCCCGCATCTCACTTGTTTGATCAGGATCCATCAGTTCACACTTTTCCCAGTCAACTATTACTTCGGGGATGCGAATCGCTCTCCTCACTAGTTCAACGGCGTTCAAAGCTTGATCTCTTTCGCGGGGAAACCTGCACAAAACCCCATCACAAAATTTCTCAGCCTACTTGTATCCCCCAACACCAAAACTTCACCGTTCCTTTTAATCCTTTTTTCCTTGGCCTCCCACAACCGGGGTGGGACAAAGGGCCCCCATTGGGATTTTTCACAAAAATATTGGAAGCACTCCATGGATAACCTGAGCCAACCATGACCTACCTTCCTAAATATTCCCCCTGTCCGTTTACAGACGGCAAAGGTATCTGGAGTGCTCCCATCTCCTAACTATATGGGACGGCGGGGTCCAAATTCACAGGTGGTCATTTTTGAAACCCAGAAAAGTAGAAAGAGATGAAGAAGAAGAAGAAAAATCAAAGTTACTTACGAAGGAAAGGATCGAAGTTGAATTCGAAGCAAGGAAACTCAAGGACGCAGCACAAATTTTCTCTCTCTAGCTAGTCGAAGGTTTGGAAACGGTAAAAGGGTTTGAGGAAGAAGGGTTTGGTATTTATAAGGCCTACCAATACGGGTTAAACCCGTTTGACCCGCATTAATTAGCCCACAAATCGCTCCTCGAACCGTGAACCGTCTCCAAACGTTTGAAATTTCGAAAATTCCGCCGGTTAGCATTTATTACCCCTCTTAGATGGCTGACACGTACCCTCCGTACGTACCACGCCCCGTCTTTTCATATGCCAAGGGGCCCACTTGCTAACCGGGAGGCAGAGCATGCAAGGGGCCACGTGTCTCCCATCTGTGCCTCCCGAATGTGCCTATAAGCACCGGAGGCAAAGCAACCACCAAGGGGCCCACTTGCTAACCGGAAATTTTTAAGAGTGACGATAAAGTTAAAGACTCACAAATAGGGTTCAAAGAAAATAGCCAAATATCACTTCCTGAATAGCCCAATTGACGTGTTATTGACAACCATGCAAACATATTCTAGGGACCCCGAGAATGCCAAAGTGATCCTATAAAGGTCTCCTAAATTGGTAACAATGATAAAAAAAAATAGCATGGAAGTGAAAGGTGGAGTAATCGTACTTTACATGTTGCAATGCAATTATATCCCCATATTTATAATAACACTTGTGATTTAAAAATTAAAACACTCTCAAATCATCATCGACTTTAGCCAAAATCCCAAAATATGAAAAGAATAAAATTTTTAATTTTTTCTATTTTTTTGAAGGGTGACACTATATACACTCCCCTATAAACCCACAAACTCGGAGAGATATCTACCCCAAACTCAAAATATGATATGTCCTCATAGCAAAGAGAACTAAAACATGCATTGGGTTCAAAGGATAACATGACACAACAAAACAAAATAAATAAAGCAAATAAAACGTACCTACTTGGGTTGCCTCCCAATAAGTGTATTTATATAAGGTCGTTAGCCCGATCGTTGCTCACGTTTGGACTTCACTTTTCGTCCTTTGGCTCACTTTATGGTTTCGCGGGTCCTTATTTTCAGTTCATGCCCCATATATATTCCTCGAGCTTTGATATTATTTTGTGCCCAAGGGAATTTTTGACGTTTCAGCTTTTTGGGCTCCTCCTCTTTCAATCCTTTGTCACTTTCTTCACCCTCAAAAACAGGGAGAGGTACAAGAATGATGGAGACTTTCACGCTTTCAATGGGATGGATAAGGTCTTCATTAAGGCATTGTTTGTCAATTTGGTCGTGCCCAACCTCATCAACATTAACGCCCTCATCATCTTTTAATTTCTCTTTCACCCCATCTTCTTTACAATCAGTAACTTGTGCTTCCAACCTACCTATGGTTGCACCTACTTGTTATTGTTGTTGACGATTTTCCTCCTTCAATTGACGATTTTCCTCCTTCAATCTTGTCAGAGCCTCTTCCCATGATAGCTTTTTAGGTTGCGGTGAATCATTATAATATGGCTCATAATTGTACCATGCCCGACATGAGTGATTTCTCCTCCCTTGTGTACAACAATTAGGGGAATAATCATATTGTGGTTGCCATGGATGGAACGAACTCCTTTCTTGTAGGGGCGAGCAGGAAAACCGAAAAACCGAAAAAAAAACGGACCGAACCGAAAAAATCGGAACCGAAAAACCAAACCGATCACTTAATGGTTTGGTGTGGTTTTTTAAAACTCAAAAACCGACCGGTTTGGTTTTGATTTTATATAAATAAACCGAAAAAAAAACGGACCGAACCGAAATTAATTTAACGCCGTCGTTTAATATACCCCATATATAATCGCTTTCTCTGTTTTTCTCTCATTCTCATTCGACGTTGTTCACATTTCACGATCCCTCGTAGCGGCGACAGACCTAACCCTAAAATCAAGCGGCGATCTATCTCTTGCCGTTGCCCGTTCCCGTTGCCGTTGCCGTTGTCGTTCCGTTGTTACGTGAGAGCCATCGCCGACCACCACTCTTCCTAGTAAGCTTGAATGTTCATACGATTTCATCAATAAATTTTTATTTCGTTGAATTTTTGTTCGAGATTATGCAATGAATCGATCAATCGAATTAGATTGATCGATTCCATACGATTTCATCAATATTTTTTCTAAATGATTCGAAATTAGGGCTTTTTTAGGGTTCTGTAAGTTTTATTTGTTCTGTGTTTTCTCAATCGAATTAGATTGATCGATTTCATACGATTTCATCAATATTTTTTCTAAATGATTTCGAAATTAGGGCTTTTTTAGGGTTCTGTAAGTTTTATTTGTTCTGTGTTTTCTCAATTATTTGCTATATTGATTCAAATAATGTATGCTTCTGTAGATGGAACCCATTAATGTTGAGACCGAGGAAGAAAGCGAGAAGAAAGAGATGCCTGCTGTTGCTGAAGAAAAAGATGGGAATGTGAGGGCTGATGATGAGAAGGGGGAAGGTCATACAAGAGCTAGAAGATCAATGGTATGGGATCATTTCACTTAGCTGTTTGGGTAGTTCAGTTGCATCCTCATCTGGCACCTTTGTTGTAGCTTTCTTTCCTCTAGACAATGCTGCTTCACTTTATTGCTTACGTTTTGATATAAATGCTCTCAGGACAGCAATAGAAATATCTCTGTTGTTAACCTGGTATTTGAAGTTTCAATTTCAGAGACAATTTGTTTCCATCTGCAATCTTGTTGCCCCCATCTGAACTGTTTATTTCATTTCTTTTAATGTTTTTCCTGCATTATACTTTTTAGTGATACAACAACAACAGCCTATTCTTATGAGATGAGCGTTTATGAGATGAGCGCACTGGTCAATACCTCAAAAGCAAGAAAGACTTATAGATCAATTCAGAAAATATCATGGAGAATATATATCTCTGAGTTCACATTTAGCTTATTCACCTGATTGCTCTTGGAAGACATCAAGAGAATAAAAAAGAAAATTTCCATTTTTTCAAGTTTAGTTAGTAAATCCATCACAGGTCAGACACAAGGAGAATGCAAGTTATCATACACATAAACTAGAAAAAAGAAAGTATTAAGACTAACCTAAGCTACTTGGACCAATATTTTTGTTTAGAGATTCTGATGCAGCCAATATTCCTTGGCCCTCTTGCCCATCATCTTGTTTGCAAGATAATGTATCAGCTCCTGGATTTTGTTGCTGATTGCCACTGATAGCCACATCCATTAATGAAACCTATTTTTTTTGTTTAATGAACTGTTACTTGTTTAATGAACTGTTGCTTTGCTTAGGATATAACTTGTAACTTGTTACTTGTTAATATCATAACCAGCAAAACTTCATCTTTTGATACTGAGGCTGGAGATGGGAGCTCGTTGAGATTGCAACAATGAAAGCTGGAACATTATCTTCTGTATTCTTGCATTTTGTCCTCCGTCTGTATTCCTTGCATTTGTCCTCCGTCTGTCTACTATAAAGCTATTAAGCTGGAACCTAAAAAATTCTCTTCGGCATGTTTTAATCCATGTTGTGGTGTTTTCCCTTTTTTTTTTTTTTTATCAAAGCTGGTATGTATGAATGAATGATGGAATGTTTTCTTTTTTGATTATTGAAATTATAGTCTCCCTTTCTACATTTTTTTTTTATATGCAACTCTGAAATTTTGAATGGTGTCCCAAACGACACCGAATGAAACCGAAACCAAATCGAAACCAAACCGAAACCGAACAAAACCGAAACAGAACAAAACCGAAATCGAACGGTTTTGAAATACAAAAACCGATATTTTTCGTTTCGGTTTCGGTTTTAGCCTAAAACCGAACCAAACCGGGTCACACCCCTACTTTCTTGTACCTGTGGAGAATACTCATGAAAATATGTCCTAGACGAACAATCATTAGTAGTATGATAGTATAATCCACAACAGGAACATGCATCTTGTATTATATTGGCACTAGGCGAAGCACTTTTCAAATTGATCATAGCAATTAATTGTTTTACTTGTCCGACCAGTTCCTCATTAGAATTTGATTCATGCATGCCCCTTAATTTTTAAATAATTAGAAAAAAAAAGAATAAGAAAATAATACAAAAAAATTATTTACAAAAGAAACTAATAAAAGAAAACTATTTACAATACACTAACAAAATTAACTTGTTCGCAACACAAGTTTTCGGCAACGGCGCCAAAAACATTATGGATGAAGAAGAGATATAGATGATGATAAGAGATGAGAGAAAGATCAAAAACTTGTCTAGGAATTTTTTATATAGGAGAAGGGATGAGGGATTCCTGATTTACAGCCAAAATAAGTCAATTCCTAGTTAAATTAGGATTCTTTTGAAATCCGTCACAAATCTGTTGCTGATTCTGTTGGAAAAAACATTTAATTCTGTGACGATAGACCAAATCTGTCACAATGCCTTGGCCGGCCATGGGTGATGATTCATGACTCGTGGCACGAGTCGTGCCTTTTGCATAAGTCGTGCTGATTGTGCCTTGGATTTGATTCGTAATTGCACTTTGACCCTTGTACTTTTCAGATTTGTACTTTGGCCCCTGAACTTTATAATATCGTTTTCTCCCCAATTTTTTATAATTACAATTTGGTCCCTAAACTTCCCAAACAAGTTTAAATCCTCCATTTTTTTATTATTTGCACTTCAACCCTTGTACTTTCAAAACACTAACAAATACTCCCTCCGTCCCAGACCAAGGGTCCTCGGGGGGGATTTCACGCTTCTTAAGAAATTTTTTTAAAGTGGGTAGAAAATTTTAGGAGAGAGAATGTAAAAGTTAAATGTGTGGTAGGGAATAGGAGAGAGAATGTAAAAGTTAAATGTGTGGTAGGGAATAAGAGAGAGAATGTAAAAGTTAATAATATTTAATAGGAGAGAGAATGAGTGGGAGGAATAGTAATGGTTTTTTTGTAAATATATGGAGATGATAAGGGTATAAATATATGAAAAAATTTCCATTTAAGGAAAGGGACTCTTGATCTGGGACGGACTAAAAAGGAAAGTAGGACTCTTGGTCTGGGACGGAGGGAGTACATTAAATTCTTAAGATTTCAAGCATTAAATAAACTAGGAAATATATCTTTTGTATGAGTAAAACCACATCTATCATATATTATAGGCAAGGTTTTTCAATTCCTGGTGTTGGATAATATCTCTAACACGCCCCATCACGTGTAGTGGGCTTTGCCGAAAGATAACGAAATTGTTGACATGAAATAACTAAGATAACATACTATTCCATTATTTATAAGGACATCCATTTTTTCCTTTGATTGATTTTTTTTTTTATTTGAAATTTACCTTGCTACATTTGTTCTCACGTTTTGAAGTTGTTATATTGAATACATTTTGAGCAATAATTTTAATTTGAATTAATTAGTCTAATGTAAATTTAAAACTTGTTATTGATAGTATTTGTCATGATATATCAATAACAATTTTTAGATTTTCATTAAGATGACTAAATTAATATATAATTATTGTTCAAAGTTTATTCAAAATAACAATAAAAAATGGAAATTCCATTCCGGGTCTAATGGATTACTCCCTTCGTACCAATATAAAAGAGATAGTGTGAATGCATGGAGATTAAAAAAAAAAAAAAAAAGTGTTGCGAGTATAAAAAGTAAAATAGGAGAAAGAAAGTGAGATACATTATCTATTTTGGATTTGTGATGCCTATAAAAAATTAATCTCTTTTATATTGAGACGGGGGAGCATATGAGAAGAGGTTATGACCAATAAGTGCTCTCATTTCCTTAACTCTCCAAATGGGACATAAGAATTTCACCCGCAAAACCACTCAAATAATCTTAAATTTTGAGTCCATATTAGCCTTCCCTGGACCCTCACTATACGGAGATGCTTTGTGTACCCGGCTGCCCTTTTTATTTTTAGATTCCATGCCATAGAATTATGCATAATCTCGGATGTAATATGGGAACGCGTACAACTAATCCTTCTGCTGGCATAACATGGTACCTTAAACACACCTTTCAATGTCCACATAAATTTGTGCTGCGGATGTTACCCTATGTCACAATTACCAACAAATCAAACAACCAATCTAGCAGTAGCAGTAGCAGCAGAAACAATATCCCGAAAAGGTAACAGAATGAAGACACTAAACCAATTTAACTTTCATTTATTTGCATCAATGTAAAGTAAAACAATATAGCACGTCTGAATTAAAAAAAAAAATATGCTTGTAATTGAGAATGTATATACGTAAAAGCATTAGGAACAAGATCTTTTAACACCTGAGTCTTTCTATTTATGTGCTGCATTGAATCAACAAATCCTGAACAGTTACTGGTGTACCTGGTTTCTTCCTTTTGACACAACTACTTGTTCATAGGAGGCTGCTCCAACCACTTTGCACGAAATCCTGTTCCCTTACAATCAGAGCAGCATGCTGACCCCTGGAACAAAGGCGAGCATAGAATTGGAGAACATGAGGTGCTGGCAAGAAATGATAAACATACAAGATGGAAAATTACTTCCTCGTTCCTAAATGAATGTCTGCTTTTTATTTACAGGATATTCTAAAAATAACACATTTTTTGTAAAATTTAATGACAAATATGCATAAATATTCTTGTAATTCACTTTCTAAACTTTTTCTCCCTACGTCCCAAAAAATGTTCCCATTTGCCATTTTTTTTTGTCACCAAAAGATAGTCCCATTTCCATAATTGTTAGGTTAAATCTAACTGCCAACCAAGGAAGAAGAGGAAGTTAGGAGAGGATGAGAGTCAACTAAGGAAGAACTAAACCTCATTAAGGTTAATGATGGAAATGAAAATAAGTTGTTAAAATGTTAGAATAGTCAAATGGGATGATCATTATGGGACAGAGGGAGTAGTTTATATAATGAATAAATAAAAAAATGGTAAAAATCATTTAGGGACAACTTTTTTGAAAAAGGCATTCATTTTGGGGTAAAAAATTCTTGCAAAGACATTCATTCAGAGACGGAGGGAGTATAAGAGTATATGATTGGGTTGGCACTTTGACTGCTGAGATACCTTTCCAGTACATATGATACAGGTGGTGTTTCTGGAAGGGACTTGACACAGCATGTTATCACCGAGAATGAAGAAACCTGTGCCACAACACCATTTGCACTCAACATGCCCATTTGAATCACAAGAAGAACACGCAACAGGCTTTGGTTGCTGAATACAAACATCGGAAATTAAGATGGGGATGATACAAATAAATTTATAAATAAAACAGACTGGAAATAGAAATTGGAAATATATATTTGAATCTTTCTTTACCAATATCTTTCAATCAGTGTTTCTTATTAGTCTCTTGTCCCATAATAAATGTACCATTTGACTTGTCAACGTTTTAAGGAATGTGTTTTGCTTGTTCGGACATTACTTGTACAATGGTCAAATTGCACCAAGTCTATTTCCTTATTTAGAAACGCAACAGTTATTTTGGGACAAACTAAAATGGAAAGTGTGACATTTATTATGGGCCGGAGAGAGAGTAGTAGATAACATCAACCATTGACCTTCCTAACATAAAAATTCCCACTCCTTGAATCGAGTATCCCAGCAACCTCTCATCAACATGCCACAAACCACCTCAAGCTTCAACACACCAATGAACATAACGAGATGTTACCTTCCTCCTCAGATTGGTCACCAAGACCAAACACAGTCCAGGACATAATCTTCATTGCGAACATTTTTACAATACCCCTCCACCAACTAGTTTATTGTGCAGCCAAATTGATTAATTATCTCACGCCTATATGTTTCTCACGCCAAAGTCTAAAAAAAAAAAACAACCACCATAAGTTTCCTTCGTAATTATAAGCTCTAACTTCGTTTTTTTTTTTTTCCTAATCATACTTTTGGTCGACTTTCACTTTTGCGAATGCACAATTTTTTTTCCCCATTAAAGCCATTGTTCTGTATTTTCTCTTTGTATCCGCGTACAAAAATTTAACATCGTTGAATTTTTGTAACAAACCCGCCAAGGATTTATTTGCCTGTCCCAAGTCAGGATAAAGGGTGAGGGTTGCGGTAGGCTTGTGACAGCCAGCGTAAAAATTTTGTCACATTATCATGACATGAATCGGAATATGAATATCGTTGGGGCGTTTCCTCAGCAGCGACGCGCTACACTTCAAAGACCTGGGTGTAGTGATAAGTATGCAAAGGTTGCTAGGTCATCGCCTAGAAGCGACGCGCCATCTCTTCGCCCGGGGGTGGTGTCAAATATGCAAGGGTTCCCGCATTGCGGACAAGTGCGGGTAAAGAAGCTAGTCCATGGTAGGTGTAAGGGTAGTGGAATGCGCTTTGAAACTTGAAACATTGGATACTTGACAGGGAGATCAGCAGAGGTGGTGGAAGTTATGAGGAGGAGGAAGATTCACATAATGTGACTACAGGAAACTAAGTGGGTTGGAGAGAAAGCAAAAGAAATATCGCCTTGGGGTTTTAAGCTGATACTGTGAAAGGATAAGGGTAGAAATGGAGTGGGTATCATTATTGATAAGGAGTATATTAATGATGTGGTGGAAGTGTACAGGAAGAGTGATCGAATTATGGGCATGAAACTGGTGATGCGTGATGAGATTATAACTATTATTTTCGCCTATGCACCACAAGTAGGGTTGGATGCATCTATTAAACAAGTGTTCTGGAAAGATTTGGAGAAGGTAGTGCAACGAGTACCTAGTGGTGAGAAATTAGTGATTGGTAGTGATCTGAACGGGCATGCGAGGTCTTGTCGATACGGCTTTGAGAGCATACATGGAGGTTTGGTTTTGGGGAGAGGAATGAAGCAGAAATAGTATGACTTTGCGTTGGCATACGGCTTCGAGTATAATGAACACTTGGTTCAAGAAGAGAGAATCTCACTTAGCCCCATAGAGAGGAGGTAACGCGAGTCGATTGACTTCTTCTTAGTAAGAAATACTTGTAGAAAGAGTTATATAGATTGTAAGGTTATTTCTAAAGAGAGCACAAAGCAATTCAACATAGACTGCGGTACATGATTTTCGAAGCATGAGAATTTCGAGGAAGAGAAAACCACGTGTAGACCCTACAATCAAGCGCGGAGACTTCAAGGGGAGAATCAATGTAAATTTGTAGCTAAGATGGTCGATACCGATATTCGTCGAATAATATGGAGGATATGGATATAGATTCGACTTGGACTAAGATGGAACATACCATAAAGGAGGCGGCGAAAGAAGTCCTTGGAGAATCTAGAGAAAACGGGCCACCAAGTAAGGACACATCATGGTGGAACGAGGAAGTAAAACAAGCAATAAGGGGCAAGCGAGAATGCTACAAATTATCGGGAAAATGTAGGAGCGACGAGAACTATGAGAAGTATAAGGAAGCTAGAAGAGATGCTAAGAAAGCAAGAAGAGACGCAAGAGCAAAGGTGAATCAAAAACTTTATGATAAGTCGGATACAAAAGAAGGGGAAAAGGACATCTACGTAATCGCTCGTATGAGGGATAAGAGGACACGAGATATCGAGACGGTTAAATATGTGAAGGATGTAGATCAAAGAGTTCTAGCTGGGATAAAGAGATAAAAGATAGATGGAGTTCGTACTTTCGATACCTTGTTTAATGGCGGTCAAGAGCAGTGATATCGGAAATTTAAATATCTCTTCGAGTATGGTTAATCGAGATTTTATGCGGAGAATTCAAAAGAGTGAAGTGAAAATGGCAATGAAAAAGATGAGATTGAAGAAAGTCAGTAGGACCGGATGGTATACCACCGAGGTTTGGAAATGTTTCGGGGAGGGGAATAGATTGGTTAACAACGATATTTAACAAGATAAGGAGAATTAACACAATGCCATCGGAGTGGCGGAAGAGAACTTCGATCCCTTTCAGTATAAGAACAAAGGTGATATCCAAGATCGTGCCAACTATCTGGGGATCAAACTAACGAGCCATACTATGAAACTTTGGGAAAGAGTGATCGCACAAAGGCCGAGAAAAATTGTGGATATTTCGGATAACCACCTGAGTTTATGCCGGAAGATCGACTACGGAGGCAATATATCTTATGAGACAAACCACGGAGAAATATCGGATCAAAAGAAAGATTTGCATACGGTTTTCATTGATTTGGGAGAAGGCGTATGATAAAGTGCCAAGAGAGGTACTTTGGTGGGCATTAACAAAGAAGGGTGTTTCAAAGAAATATATTGATATTATCAAGGACATGTATAATGGAGTTAGTACTCACAGACTAGTGTTGGGAAGACCGAAGAGTTCCCTATAAAGATTGGAGTGCATCAAGGTTCCGCACTTAGCCCCTTTCTTTTGCTTTGATAACGGACGACCGACGAGGTCGATCCAAGATGATATACCAAGGTGTATGTTGTTCTCGAGATGATATCAGGCCGATTGATGAGACAAGAGAGGGTGTTGAAAGTAAATTGGAGTTGTGGAGACACACTTTGGAATCTCGAGGTTTTCGACTAAGCAGAAGCAAGACTGAATATTTGGAGTGTAAGTTTAGCAGAGTTGAAAGTAGGGACGCAGGGGCGGTCACATTTGATGGAAGGAAATATTGTCCAAGCTTCTGAGTTTTTTCGCTATCTTGGATCCATTATCCAAAAGGATGGAGAATTAGATGGTGGTGTGGCTCATAGGATTAAAGCAGGTTGGTTAAAGTGGAAGAGTGCCACAGGGAAAGTGGAAGAGTGCCACAGGGTTTCTATGTGATCGCGGCATGCCCAATAGATTAAAGGGAAAATTCTACCGCACGGCACCAGTGGCCTAAGCATTGCTACTCAAGACCGAATGTTGGGCCGTGAAACAGTTGTCACGTGCATAAGATGAATGTGGCGGAGATACATATGCTTCGATGGATGTGCGGTCATACAAGAAAGGATCGATTGCGAATGAGGTGATCGTGAGGTAAAGTAGGAGTTGCGCCCATCGAGGATAAAATGAGGGAAAATCGTCCGAGGTGGTTTGGACATGTGAGAAGAAGACCGAGCGATGCACCTGTTAGAGGCCTAACAAATGGAGAAATGATAAAATGGCGAGGGTAGGGAAGACCCAAACAAACTTGGGTTAGAGTGATTGAGAATGATATGAAGTTTACTTGGAGCCGATAAAAGCAATGGTGTCAAGAGGCGGAGTGGAGGGAAAAAATCCATGCCAATGATTTATTTATTTATTTATTATTATTATTTTTTTTATTTTTTTATTTTTTATTTATTTTTATCCAACAACCTTTTCTCACGATGACATATGAGGATTCATGTTAGCCGATCCCAAATTATTTTGAGACTAAGGCTTTGTTGTTGTTGTTGTTGTTGTTGTTGTTGAATTTTTGTAACGGTGGAGCTGACATGACTTGTCACATCAGCTTTCAAAGGTGACACGACAAGCCACAACGAGATGATTGATGATGTGGCAATCTATGCCAATCATCAATCATATTGATGTGGATTGCCACGTCATCAATCATGCTGATGTGGCACGCTACATCGTATACTCACAATAAGCTAACGGTGCTTACATTTACTACTGGGTTAGAAGGGGGAAATAAGGTACAATGACTTTTATAAGAAATGTGCGATGGTAAAGGTTAAAGTCGATCCAATATACGATGATTGAAAACAAAGTCGGTGCTATTTACAATGATCACTCACAACATTATGGATCACAAACTGTGGATCCAGGGAGTCTTGACCACCCCAAAGAGGATTAATGAGCAACACATTTTCCTTCAAAGCCTCATCTCCCCAGTATGAATTTTCCTCATAGTAACCGAGGCAGTACACAAGGATATAAGGAAAAGCAGATTCAAGAACATAAAAGGCATCATAATATGCTTAAATATATCCCAACAACCATTTTTGGATGTTATCTATCGAAAAATACTTTACAACTAAATGATCTACGCACGCGAATGAATAATACCACCCCCTTCATTTGGATAAATGATCGAGGATAAGTCTCTTATCTGGATCACCCTTTTTAATTTATCTGAACACTTAAATATGTCCCAACAACCATTTTTGGGTGTTATTTATCCTATTTGATCTATTATCGTGCCATCAAACCTACTATAAGTCTATACATATAGTAGTATATATGTTAGGCTAGCTGCACTCAGTACCAAGGCATGTGGACAGTGGCGAAGCCAAATATTTTTTAAAGTGGGTCAAGATTGCTTATGAAATAAAACTATATTTTTCATATAGAAATTTGGCAGAAAGAGGGTCAAACGATATCATAGTACAAATTTTACCACAAGTAAAGGGTGTCAAAATTAGTATTTTTCCTGTACCTTTCAAATATTAAAGGTACTAAAATGAGATTTTCCAAAAGTAACGGGCGGTCGAATGACACCCATCACCATAACGTGGGCTTGCCACTGCATGTGGAGACATCTGTTGGAATAAAAAGGAGCTAGCTCAGTAGTATTCTGTGAGGAATTTAGATGCCTATGCCAAGCGTAACAAGAGGCTTTATGCTACTGCCGAAGCATTTGCACCAACTTCGTTGGTAAACTTCAAGAAAGCTTTGTGTTTCTTCACATTTTTTCTTTAGTTTAATTAGATCCAGATCCTTTTTTCCCAATCAACAACAACAACAAAGCCTTAGTCCCAATATATATATATATATATATTTGTTTTTACTATTATTCTTATTATAATTTTCTTCTTTGCTTCTTCCAAATTTTATACCCACCTACTTTCTCTCTCTCTCCCTTTTTTTCCTCACGTTTTTTCTTTCACGATGACGTATGAAGATTCACATTAGCCGACCCCAAATTATTTTGGGACTAAGGCAGTTCATTGGCTTTCATATCAGTATTGGCCACTATTCTCAGCATTGATGATTCTTTTGAGAGAGTATTAATCCCTAGCGCGTCTTTACTAGCTTTTTCTTGGGTACAATTGAAGCAAAAAATACTAAAATATCATGCAGTTTCTACCCTGTGCAAAGTAGTTGCAGTTTGCAGTTTTGGATCAAAGGGTAGCTTGTCAGTACTTTTGTGCAGGAAGGTGACACAATTTGAGAATGGCTAACAAGGCGTACTCAGTTATCAAGAAAGATAAGGAGATTGAGGAAGGAGTCATTACACAACAGAAATGTTCATTTGTCCAAGAAATTTATATCATTCAACCGAGAATTTATATTAAAGCAAGACAAAAAGGTGCAAGAATTAAAAGAACAAGCCTCCGACAGTGTACCAAAAACGATACAAGAACAAATAGAGATGAAGAAAAAATACGAAGAGAACTGTGGGGAAAGTTCTTGTACACTACACCTAGCTCTATAGTCTAACTAGAGACTTAGTCATTGTCATTGTTTAATATGCAAAGTGAAATCGCCCAAAATCAAATAGATAAGATATGAACAGTAAGGTTCCCAGTAAAAATCCATACCTTATGTTTGATACTGAAAAACAGCTCCTACGATAACACCCATCAGTTTTGCTCATATAGTCCATTTTCTCTATCCAAACGTCTAACAGGTGTATTATCAACTCAATATTCAACATAAATTTTACCCCACTTTAGTAATTAGTTCTCAAATACTTCCTATATACCAAGAAAATATAATCTACTCACCCTTTTTCATCAAATATCATTCATTAAAGAAACAACAATATCATTCCTTGAAAGTACATAATTATAGTGTAATTTAAATAAAGTAGAGGTAATTAAAGCATCATCCATTAAAAGTTTGAAGGCTTTTTTTTTTTTTTTTTTTTTTTTTGTATAAAGGGATTATTAAAAACAACTACATCACTTATACCAAGTATTCCAACTTTAATTTTTTTTTTTCTAGGGCAAGTAGAATACGCAATTTGGTCAAATTTAATATATAAAGTGAATGATAATAAAATAAGTAAAAAAAAAGAAAAAGGAGAAGGCTGAAAGACCTGAGATATGAGCCAAGCTCGTTCCATTTTATGCAGGAGATTGGAGGAGCTGCTCTCTAAGGATGATTCCGTCGAACAAGCTACTACACAAAAATTAATTTTGGCCTTCCATCTTAAATTGCTACTTCCTCCACCAATTGAATTTGAATACAATTTCCTGGGAATTAGCAGAAGTCTACCATGATTCGAACCGATTACGGACATTTTTAAAGATTTCGAAGGGGGGAGTTTAACCCAGAGGGGAGAGAGAGAGAGAGAGAGAGAGAGAGAGAGAGAGAAATTATGTTGATTGCAAGGACAAGAGACTTGACCTGTTTTTTTTTTTTTTTTCTATTTTTTTACTAGCTTGGAATGGATGGATTAAAATCGATTCCTATTCGATTCAAAATTAATATTCGAATTATTCGATTCGTTTCGAGTATTCGATTTGAGGCCCAATACCCAGTCCAGCCCAATACCAAGCCTAACCCATTATTCGGCCCAGCCTAAACCTCGGCCTTGTATGCAATGATTTGGTCACCTGGGAGAATTAAACAAGTAGTAAAAAAAAAAAAAAAAAGCTTAAAATCAGTAACAACTTGTTACTAACAAGCAGCCAACATAACATGATTAACATCCAAATTCAAGCAGATTTTAAATACATCAGTAACCAAAATAATCAAAAGACAACAAAAATAACCAAAAGACAACATCAGTAACTCAGCAAGGGTGTTGGCTCAAATCATTCATGTTTACAGGGGTTTAATACTCAAATAAGATAGTACCAATAAGGAAGTAAATTGCATTAACATGATTTTAAAAGGTAACAAAGAACTCAAAGAACAAGGCGGTTCATAACATCATCAAAATAACATCGAGAACTAGCAAAGAAGAAGGTCACAAAGAAGCAAGGCAAAACAATCGGCGAGGCACTCCAACAAAGAAGGCATCAGATTCGTAATAAGACTTGAATCGGCTCTTCCTCCTCCTAAATAAAAATAAAATAAATTAGATATCAATTTTATTGTCATAATCATGAAAACATACAAATATCTCAAATGAATTTTAAAAAATAGAACTCACATGTGACATAAGCGGCTTTTTGATCCCATGAAGTTGGCGAACCCAATCTGCTCCACAAATCAAAACTTGTACCATATCAGTAAGACTGTTATATCACACATACTGACTCCCATAAACACTTATTTTCAAAAGGTCTATAAGGAGATTGTAATGGACAGAAATTTCGAGCCAACTTGAAATGCTACTAACTCGTCAAACAATTATCAATGCATTTAAATAATACTCCCTCCATTCCATGTCAAATTTTCATTTCAAGTGACACTCTAAAAATGTCGTCCACTGTGAATTAAAAAAAATGAATGTTAATTAAAAAAAGGTCGTCCACTGTGAATTAACAAAAATCCACAAAAACAACCCCACTGTCATTGATTTCCAAAAATGAAATTGAATAAAGAAGCAACATTAATGAATCAAATCATAGCAAGACTAATGAAACTAATCTAAAATTTATTAATGAGAGACAGAGTGAAAGGCGAGAGGTAGGGTTACCGGCGAGAGGATGGCCGTTGCTGGTAGAGGTGACGGCTGACGCGAACGGGGAGAGGGACTGAAGGGAAGTCACCGGAAACCAAGAAAAGCAGCCAGGCGAGGCGAGGCGAGGCGAGGCGCCGGCGAGGTGAGGCAGCGCCGGCGAGGTGAGGCGACGGTAAAGGATCGGTCAGTGTGAGGGAGCGCCGTCGTCGTTCGTTCCTCAGTTATACAGCTTCTCTTCTCTCTGCTCTCTAGGTTAGGGTTAGAAAAAAATTAGAAATAAATTTAATTATATATATATATATATATATATATATATATATATATATATATATATATATATATATTAATATTAAATATATATATATATATATATATATATATTTTTATATATATATTATTCGAATAATATTCGCGAATACTCGAATCGAATATCGTGATATATTATTCGTATTCGTTTACTAATCGAATCAATATAAAGATTCAAATTCGAATTCGAAATTTTCGAATACGAATACCGAATACTCGAATCGAATATCGAATCGAATAAAAAAAGTTCGCTTCGTTTACAACCCTAGCTGGGTGTATTTAAAATGGGCAAATGACAATTTAGGGCCTGAAGTATAGGGGGTAGTGTTGGTTAGGGGCCCCATATCTAATTTTCGGCAAATCAGGACTCAATATCTAAACTTTTCGTCAATTAAGGGCTTTTTGACGAATTTCGTTAGAAAAGTCAGTTAAGTGACGGATTTTGGACTAAATTGAAAAGAAAATTAGTTATTAAGGACTGAAATGTAAATTTTTAAAAATTGATGACCGTTACAAAATATTTTTTAAAATTTATAATATATTTCGAAAAGATGTAATTTTTTTTTATAATTTTTAAAATATGTTAAAATAAATGTTATAAATATAAAAAAATTGTATTTTTAAAGAAAATAGTATTTTATTTTTAAAAAATTAATTAATTTTTAACGTAAATCTTGTAAAATAAATATAAATATAAAAAAAATGTATTTTTAAAGCAAAAAAGTTTTTTTAAAAAAAAATTAATTAATTTTTAACGTAAATCTTATAATATTTTTAAAAAAATTAATAAAAGTAAGTGACATGTCACATAAATCTTTTTGATTTAGAAAATTTTATTTAAAAATTTGCCAATTTTTATTTAATAAAGATAATTTTATTTTAAAAAGATAATATGATTTAAAACCCTTTTGACAATCACCTACCTCAACTAGCTTAAAACCCTTTTGCTTTCACAGGCAACACCCGTATCCACTTCTTCTAATGACCAAATTCGTTCTCCAAAATAATTACGGTAATGAATTGAAATATTATTTTTTATATTTAAATATTTATATTTGTTTGTCTCCAGATCCAAAATAATTGTTAATTAATACATTTCACAAGTTAAAAAAAAAAACAATTATTACTACACCATATAACTATAAAAATATCAAATATATTTTTATTATTTATTTCTCACTTACATTATATCTCACAATTAAATAATTAATAAATTGCATCAAATTTCAATGTAAGAGTAAAGAAATTTGAATTCTTTAACAAGATAAAACAATAACTTTGGACGAAAAAATTTGATCTAAATGCGACATATTTTGGAACTTAGAGGGAGTATAACCTCATTATAAGCAAAAATAATTATTTTTAAATAAATTTAGAATATAATTTAATTTAATTATCTAGATTTTTATAACAAAAAGATATTAAAATTACTAATATGTTTTCTTATTAAATGTGTGATGAATATATTTGACGTCAGAAAAAGTACTTCATTCTAATTAAAATATTTGCAGTTTTAGCAAAGATTTTTTGCATCAAAATACTTACAATTTTAAAGTTTTTCATAAAAACTTTAACACACTTTATCTAAACTATCCTTATTTATAATTAATTAGATATCATTGTAAAAATATTTAATTATTTTAAATCATATTATCTTTTTTAAATAAAATTATCTTTATTAAATAAAAATTGGCAATTTTTTAAATAAAATTTTTTAAATCAAAAAGATTTAAGTGACATGTCACTTACTTTTATTAATTTTTTTAAAAATATTATAAGATTTACGTTAAAAATTAATTAATTTTTTTAAAAAAAATACTTTTTTGCTTTAAAAATACAATTTTTTTTATATTTATATTTATTTTAAAAGATTTACGTTAAAAATTAATTAATTATTTTTAAAATAAATACTATTTTCTTTAAAATTACAATTTATTTATATTTATAACATTTATTTTAATATATTTTAAAAATTAAAAAAAAATTACATCTTTTCGAAATATATTATATTTTTAAAAATATTATTTTTAAAAAAATATTTTGTAATGGTCATCAATTTTTAAAAATTTACATTTCAGTCCTTAATAACTAATTTTCTTTTCAATTTAGTCCAAAATTCGTCAATTAACTGACTTTTCTAACAAAATTCGTCAAAAAGCCCTTAATTAACGAAAAGTTTTGATATTGAGCCATGATTTGTCGAAAATTAGATATGGGGCCACTAACCGACACTACCCCCTATACTTCAGGCCCTAAATTGTCATTAACCCATTTAAAATTGATAAGCCACAAATCCGTATGAAGGGATTTAAAATAGGCTAGGATCCAAGGCTTTTTTGGGTATTAAAGTTATAAAAGTTCAAACTAAATATAAAATTGCTCACAAATCAACATTCACATATATTTCTCCCCTATCACTCTTATATCAAAATTATAAGAATATTTTTTTTTCACAATTTTTTATCTTTTGTTAAATCTTCTCATATACCTTTTTATACCTAAAATTATAAGACTACTAGTAAAAGTCCGTGTCCGAGGACACGTGTTTTTTTTTTAATTTTAAAAAAATAAAATTTAAAGGGCAAAATGGGAAAGGGACAACTTAGTGAGGGCAAAATGGAAAATTTGGCATTTGGTACTGTTCACCCACTGGTGTGATTTATACTATAGATTATTACTCTTATACCTAGGTATACGAGTTTTTTTAATAAGTTTTTATTTTTTCTTAAAACTAACCTTCTTATACCTAAAGGTAACTAGAATTACTTTTATAATTAGCAATAAAATATATTTTTTTTACAATTTTTCATTTTTCTTAAAAAATAATAAAATTCGCTCCTATAACTAATGGTATAAAACTATAATTGAAAAAAATCTGGGGAAAACAAGGACATACTGAGGGTGCGATCGCACCCCCTAGACTGCATTGTCGCACTCTCGCACGATTTGGGATTTTCTAGAACTTTTATCTGTGCTTTTATTTGTGTGTGATTTTTTGAATCTCATATAAACTTTTATACAGAATGATTTGAGTTTATAGGGTCTCATGAAATTAAACCTTTAAATTATAAAAACGCATAATAAACACCCAAAGGGCAATAGACGAAAGAAAATCACTAGGACTAGTGGGTAGCCCATGCTCCGCACGAAAAATTAATTTGTCATTTTTTATATTACTTATTTTATGTTTTTATTTGATAAAGTATCATGACATTTTTTTGGTAATATAAATCTATTTTATATCAATCAAAATATTTACATTTATAAATTCAAGAGATTTTTTTCTTTTAGCCTTTGTTATATAGAGTTTGTACTTATTATGACAATTGAAATTTGAATAATAACATTGAATTATTATTGTAATTAGTTAACTTCTAATTTTATAGATATTGAATTAATAATATTAAATATCTTTGATAATTAATGAGAATAGTGATCTGGTATAGTAAGTTTAATACCTAATATTTATCAAATACGGAGTATAGTAACTATTAAATTAAATATTAGTAGTTACCCTATGTATAGTAACTAATATTGATTCATTATCTAAGATATTCTAATATATTAAAAAATTAATGTTTTTAATTAATGTTATATTTAACTAATAATATTAGCTTATATGAAATCAAGTGATAATAATTATCCTATATAATTAATATTATGATTAACTAATACTATTAATAATAATAATAATAATAGTTAACATATACTCTCTCCGTCTCGCTCGAAGTGTCTCAACTTTTCTTTTTGGGCGTCCCATTTAAAGTGTCTCAATCCCAAAATGGAAATTTTTTATTATTTTTATACTCTTCCTACCCCACTCATTCTCTCTCCTACTTTACTTTTACACTCACAACATTCTCTCTCCTAACTATTCATCTCACTCATTCTCTCTCCTATTTAATTTTTCATACTCACAACATTTAACCTTTTTCTCTTTCTTATCTCATTTTCCTTAATTCCTGCGCCGATCTCATTTTAAGACACTTCGAGCGGGACGGGGGGAGTATTAACTATTGAGTCTTATCCACTTTCACTTTGCTCTATTAGTTATATGTTTTCTTCTATAATACAAATTCATTATTACATGGAGAGTAGATGAAAGTGTATATGATTTAAGTTACTAATCATTAACTATCATTAGTAGAATTTATTATAAATAACTTTTACATATGTAAACATTTAGGTAATTGTATTTAGTTAGTGGCTCTTTAGATCACATCTTAATATGTGTTACTTATAACTTATAATATGTCTTTATTACATATTATCTCTTTGCATAGCTATAAGTTATCTACTAAAGTTATTAGTTAATTGCAAGAATACAAATAGTTGCATACGAATGAAAAGATATATGACGTGAAAGCTTGAGAAATTAGATAAAGCCATTCCGGTCTTATGTGTCATCACCAGATTTAGTCTATTTTAAAATAACTAGTACATCACCCGTGTGTTAAACACACGGGAAGAACACTTTTTAAAATTTACGTTAAACAACATAAAAAATTCAATTTTTTTATTAACATAAAAGTGAAACAGTTATGATCTTAATTAAAGATGATACTTTACTTGTACAATTTTGGATTCTTTGTATAGCCGTCAACCCATAAAAGTTATAAAAAAATTGTGAGACCTGCATTAAGTTAACTAAATCAAATACTCCAATCAATAGCAAAACAGAGCACTCCTAATGAGATATAACCTTAGGAAAAAATTATGTTAATCACTGTGAAAAACAATTACTCACACTGCAGGAAACTCAAAAACTGAATAAATCTTGCAATCAAAAACCGAATGTCATGAAAATTGCTAACCCCATATAAAATATGTCAATTAGAAAGTATCAGAAAGGAGAAGTGCAAACATCATATTATCTCTTCTTGATATGAAAGGGGAACAGAGAGCATCTGGTAGTTAAAAGGTAAGAAAATTATCTCCATTTATCACTAAATTTGTATTTAGCATTCATCAATTATTATTTGATAAGATTATTTGACATATTCGTTAAGTTCACCATGATAGTTATAGTAATTGTTATATTTAACTAATAATATTAGCTTATATTAAACTAAATGATAATAGTTACCCTATATAATTACTATTAATAATAATAGTTAACATATATAGTCACTATTATAATTAACTAAAAATAATAATAGTTAATTTATATAGTAACTATTATAATTAACTAATAATAGTAATAGTGATAGTTAACCTATATAGTAATTATTATGATTAAATAATATTATTAATAGTAATGTTAACATATATAGTAACTATTATGAATAACTAATACTATTAATATTAATGTTAATATATATAGTAACTATTAACTAATATTATTAATAGTAATTGTTAACATATAGTAACTATTATAATTAACTAATATTATTAATAGTAATTGTTAACATATATTAACTATTATGATTAACTAATACTATTAATAGTAATTGTTAACATATATTAACTATTATGATTAACTAATACTATTAATAGTAATATTTAACATATATAGTAACTATTATGATTAACTAATACAATTAATAGTATTAGTTAACTTATATCGTAACTATTATAGTTAACTAATACTATTAATAGTAATACTTAACATATATAGTAACTATTATAGTTAACTAATACAGTTAATACTAATAGTTAACTTATATAGTAACTATTATAGTTAACTAATACTATTAATAGTAATAGTTAGCCTATATAATAACTATTATTGTTAACTATTAGTATTAGCTAATAAGGAAAATATCAAGAGTCTTTACATTTTGGAATGATAATGATGTGGCTTCTCCAAAAGCAAGAGCTTGCTTAAACATGTCTACGTGGCGAATTCTTAGGCCTCCTCACCAACTTTAATATATATATATAGATTTTTCCTCGGTTCTTCACTCAATCTCATCAAATCAAACAACAGATTAAATAAATCGAAATAACCAATATAAATCAACAAATTATATATTTATTCAAATACTTTAGTTAAATAATCTGTGTTTATTTGATATCCACATATGGAGATTAAGAGTCACATCAACGACATGGATTAATCACACGAAGTCAACATCACTAAATAGTTTGTCATTTGAAATTGTCAATAGCTTAAAAAAAGGAGAAAAATAAAACGAGTGTTGTCAATATTATTGTCAACACTAAAAACAACATTGTTCACACCAATTCAAAAAAATAAAAATAATTGAAATTTTCTAAAGCAGCGAAAATAAAAAATAAACACAAAAAATAGATTTTTCTCAATTTATATATATATATATATATATATATATATATATATATATATATATATACTCCATCCGTCCCACAATAGCTTACTCATTTACTGTTGAGAATGGAAAAAAAGGAGTGAATATATATAATGTTATTAAAGTAGCAGTTGTGAGTGGGTAGGAGAGAGAAAGTGGGGTAGAGAATAGTAAGTGGATAGTTGTTGTGAGTATGACAAGTGGTCCCATGAATAATGAAGTATTAAAAAGTTTCTTTTTTAGAAAAGTGGGACTTTAAAGTGGGACGCCCAAAATAGCAAAATGGGTAAGTTTTTATGGGACGGAGGGAGTATATAACTTGAGGGTGATGGCAACACCTTTTTTATAAATAAACTTTAGTTAAAATGGCGAAAAGTTTCCTAATGATTTTCAATTAATAGCTCAATGGAACAATTATTCTAAAACACACTCTTTATAATAACTCACTATCTCACACACAGAAACACTCTATGAATGAGAGTTATTTACTATATTGTATAGAGTGTTGTCAACAAATGAGAAAACACTGTTAGCTTGTGTTCTATCTTGTGCAAATCTCAACTTTTGGATTGGGTGATTTGAATATCTAAGATACTTGCACTTATATAGGCTCCTATAACTTGAAACCTACTCAATCTCGCCAGAAAACAACCATTAGAGAGAAGTTCCCCTTTTAGTTGCACCTTCCATGCATGTTTGTTGGGAGACTTGGTCTTCCCTTGCTTTATTGCTTGTACATCTAAGCTTTTTCAACCTTTTACACGTTATTTTTAGTCCCTGTAGTTAGATAAGCATCTAACAACTTTTACTTGATCTCTACTTTTACAAATAAATGAGGATTTATGTGTAACTTTTTTTTTCTTTCTCATTTGTCACGCCTTGTATAACCATCATAACCTGTTCAAACATATTTCCAATAAACTAATAGCAGGCATGAAAACAATTAACTATCACTTTGTAATTTTATGAAAAAGATGTAGTAACTATCCTAATTTTAAACTGGCAGCACGACGACAAAACATGAGGCAACACCAGTGACAACACTGGTGTGGCAACACAGAAGACAACATCAATGCAACACTGGTGTTAGCACTAATAATCTCCCCCTTATTTACACATTTCTTAACAAATTACAAAGTGATGTTCCCACATAAGAATGTTAGTTGTGTAACTCCAAATTATATATCACCCTTAATTTTAAACTCCCCCTTATCCAAGATTTAAAACCAACCAAGCCAAGGATTATTATTAACTAACCAAAAATATCCCCAAAGCAAAAAACTATCCAACAAACAGCCATTAAACCAAAACAAAAACATAAATTGTTTAATCAACAAAACCAACCAAATAAAAATTGTTTTAGATAACCAAATTCAAGAAACATTAGCCCCATCATGCTTTGGTAGTTGGATCAGTTTGAGGATCATCCCCCTGACCTTCTGTTCTACCTTCAGTTCCCTCAGCTTTAGTACCACTCGTACCAGCATCGGTGGTAGAAACATCACGTCTTTGATCTCTCCCTATTTTGAAAGAAATCAAGTCTACCATTTGCTCGATGTTTGCTCTCATTTCCAGCCACCCTTGCATCAGAGAATCAATATGCTTCATCTGCTTGTGGAAAAATTTAGTATAACAGAAGCATTAATCATTATTGGTGGAGTGTTACCTTCACTCGGAACAACACTTGGGGTAACAATTGGAACTAGAGCAGTAGTAGGAGAAGCAGTAGCAACTGAAACCCAAGGAAAATATTTATGCCTATCTCCCTCAATGAAATGCTTACTGATCATGTAGTAGTACACAAGGTTCTCTTTATAGTAATCAGCATTCCATAGGGTTAGAGATTGGAAGGTGAGAACATTGAAGATAAAAGATGGAAAGATGTCTGCAGATGCTTTCTTCTTCTTTGCCCAAGCAGCCAAGTGGGTGAAAACCACTCTCCCAAAGTTTACTCTCTGTCTATTCCCCAGCTTATACAACAAGGTGGCTTGCTCTAGGGTGATTGTGTTCTCATTGGTAGTTGGAAGCCAATTAGTTATACACAGTTTGTCAAGCACACAAAGCAGAGAAGTAAGATGAGCTGCCCTAAAATGATCACTCCACACAATCATTCTTCCTCATGTAAGGTAGTTGGCTAAAGTATTGGGCTCAATAGCCACACTCTCATCATCTAAGTTCGAAAGGCCATATGCTCTATTGATCACCGAAGGATTAAAATCATAGATGGTTCCCCTCACAAAAATTTTCCCATAATAGGGGGTATTTCTATCATCTATGTCTTCACGTAAAATGGCATAGAAGTTCTCACCACACTCTCAACATATCAAAACACCTTTGTCATCGTTGGTAAAAAGCGCCTATCCTGCAAAAATTGATATGTGCCATAGGTTTTGAACTTATTCATATCAATGTTTCTCTCATTAAGAATCCTTTTTTCTGAGTATTGAACCCATTTGTCCAAATTAGACTCACTATAAAATTCCTCAGACAAAAAAGGAAGTTCGTAAAAACCAAATGACTCATGTTCAATTTTAGGGTTTGGAGAAGGAGTAGGTGATACCTCAAGTGTTGCTACGGGTGTGGTGGTGGATGTGGTTGCTTGTGTTGTGGCTATTGCAGCTTGTGTTGTGGCTGGTGTTGTCTCTGCATTGGCAACACTTGAGACAGCTCTTCGTTAGAGCTTTTGCTTTTTAATCAATCTTTGTTGGGCTTTAGCTAGTGGTTCATCAAAGTTATCCTCTAACCAAGCTTCATCTTAAGAAGTGGATGACTTCTCATTGCTTGCTTTGTAGTTCTCATCTGATCCTTCTTTAGAAGACACCTCAAGTGAGGCACTTGATTCTTCATCTATTATTTCCTTTGGGTCATCAGGTATGTTTAAAGTTGCACCTCTTGGCCTTGACAAAGTCTTGAGTCTCTCTGATTGTGCCAGCCAGAGGATTGAGACCTAGTAGTGGCATCAACTGTTTTTCTCTTCCTTGTCTTCTTAGGAAGAGCCAAGGTGAGCTCCAGAGAATGTGGACTCTTAGGGATAACCATTGAAACAGGAGTGGGAGGAGGATTTGACATAACCAATTCAAGGGTTGGTGTTGCAGATGGTGTTATGGACAGTATTTCCGCAGGTGATGTCTCCATTGGAATGGCAACACTTGAAGCAAAATTGGAAGGGGATAAGGGAGAAACGTCCATGGGTGAAGCAGTTTGGAAGTTTTTTGAAAGACTAGCCATGGCGAATTTTGGGAAGAAGGGAGCTGAATATAGAGGGTTTCATTAGAGAGAGAGAGAGACAGAGAAGAGTGAGAAAACGTTGAAGAGAGGATGATGGTGGAAGGTGGAGTAATTAAGGGATAGAGGGAGAAAATTTAGAAATTGATTTGACAAGTTGAAACAATCCATATTTATCTCTTAATTTTAAAAACCTTTTATAAATAAAATTTGTAACAAACTCTAAATAAAAATGTAAAAATTATCTTATCCCAACTTCTCACAACATGAATTCCGGCCATATTGATTTTTTTATATATTTTAAAAATAAAATCAACTAAAAGTAATTACAGAAAAATTTTGAAAATTTTGGATTTTCATATTTGAAAATCAAGTTCAAATCAAATTGGACTTCAAAATAATAGAAATTTTTTTAACTACTTTTATCTAGGTAAAATTTAAGTATTTTTTTAAACCCTTTTGATTTCACAAAATCTAAATCTATGAAAATAGACTTTTTGAAATTTAAAATTTAATTAATAAAAATCCAAAAATAAAAAGAAGAAATAAAAAAATAAATGTAGCACATACTAATGTGTTGCTAGCAATGTTGGGTAACACATAAGATAGCATATTTGAATAAGATCCACTTGATATTTATAATATATATGAACTTTTAATTATCAATTACTTAGGCAATTTTAAACAAACTTTACACTTACTTTATTTAAAAGGAAGCATCGTATTAGCGAGCTACGTGCCCCGATTTTTTTAAATAAAGTGTAAAGCTATATATTAAGTTTTATACCTTTCAATTAGGGTAAACTGTAGTAGTGAGCTCCATGTCCCAAATACTTAGTATAAACCAATACTTTATGCTCCTGTTTGACAAGGAAGTATCGTTGAAGCAAACACCGTGCCCCGAGTTACTTTAGGAGTATTTCAACAACATTTGCCTATTAAATATCAACCATATAATTAGAGACTTTGTCACTTTAAGCAAATAGGGGAACTTATCAACATGTTAACCTAATTATACACCCATACTAGAATAAAAAGGTCAGCAAGTGCCACTCATTGGGTTTAGATAATAAGATTTTTTTTATTGTTACACAATGTTGCTATATGTGTTGGCAACACAGATGGCAACATCTCGAGACAACAGTTTATACAAAACACAGTACAAGAGATTTTTTCAAACTTGAAAATCTCTCACGGTCAAGGGCTTTACTCAAAATATCAGCAAGTTAATGTTTGGTATCTATATGCTCTATTTGGATTAAATCCTTTTCAACTAAATCTCTTTAAAAATGATGGTGGATATCAATGTGTTTAGTGCAAGAGTGTTGTACGGGGTTTTTGGAAATATTTATTGCACTTAAATTATCACATCACATGGTCAAGATATTACTATCAATACCATAGTTATCAAGCATATGTTTTAACCATATTAATTGTGAACAACAACTCCCAACTTCTACATATTTAGATCCAGCAGTCGAGAGAGAAACACAATTTTGCTTGCAACTATACCATGACACTAGGTTATTACCTAAGAAAAAATAACCCCCACTTGTACTTTTTCTATCATCCGTATCCCCTGCCCAATCTGAATCACTAAAGCCAACACAACTACACTGAACATAATGTCGAGATGACTGGCAGTAAGATAAAAAAGACTACCTATCATGGATCGATAAAGAGTTGGATCAACATTCTCCCCTACTTGGTCTTTGCCCACCTTAAGTGTTGACCCCATAGGTATTTTTGAACTCTTGGCACTCTCAAATTTGATCCTTTTTCTTCTTGCATACTTGCTATAAGTGCAACTTGATGGTGTTACCACAAGTGCTGCCCAACACTCTCAAGTGTTATCAGACGTAGGTGTTATCAGAAGTAGTGATAGCACTTTTTAGGTGTTACCCAACACGTCTGACTTTATTAGTTGTGACATTTCTTTCATAGGTTATATTATGTTTATGTACAGGTAACAACCAAGAGAAGATTAAGCTACAAAGGTGGAAAATCATATATTATGGGAGAGTTATGCATAAATGGTTATTTATGCATAACTTGTGAACAACCAAAGAAGCACGTTGGAGACTTGTTCAACAACTGAGATTGAATGACAAACAAGAGAGTA
This sequence comes from Adenophora triphylla var. japonica, assembly GCA_022495995.1. NCBI lineage: Eukaryota > Viridiplantae > Streptophyta > Magnoliopsida > Asterales > Campanulaceae > Adenophora > Adenophora triphylla. Next base: position 644,752 of record JAFEMH010000404.1, on the reverse strand, counting down.
CAACTCAGGAGAGCTCATGAGTACAAAGAGCTAATGCTAGGACTTGGGCACTAAGCAAAGGCGGTTGCTACAAACAAGGAAATTGACCAAATCTTTAGCTCAACAAGCTCAACCACTTCTCCACTCCATCTGATCCAAATCCAAGGCTGTTAACAAGAGTAGCCTCCAAGTATTTGAGGGCTATAAATAGCAAGAGTGTAGACAAGAGCAATATGTTGAGCATCACACACACACTTGCACAAGAAAAGATCAATCACTCCTCGGCTCTTTGTGTTCTTCCTCCCACAAATTATTTCCACCTTCAAACTGAAATTACCCGGATCTGAGAGGCAGCGCGTTCGCGCCCCGGCATCTGGCATTTCCCCGCTTTGCAGCGTTTTCGTTGGTGGAGGTGTCTCGCTGTGTTTTGCTTTGTAGAGTCGCCACGCCGTTTTTATTATTAAGCCCAAAACATTGAGAAAGGACATCAGTTTAAAAATAATAATAAACTGTTTTTGTGTGATGAGATTTTGAGTTCGAAGGTCAGATGACTCCTCGGGAAGAGAATATTAGAATCTTATAGCTCACCCGAGTCGCCTCGTAAAAACGAGTCTTTCGGATACCCCTAATATTCTTTAAATGTTGTGTGTGTGTGTGTGTGCTTTTAAAAATGCATGCGATAAGGTCAGATGACTCCTCAGGAAGAGAATATTAGAATCTTATAGCTCACCTGAGTTGCCTCGTAAAAACGAGTCTTTCAGATACCCCTAATATTCTTTAAATGTTGTGTGTGTGTGTGCGCTTTTAAAAATGCATGCGATATCGGATGTCTACATTGTACACTATGTATTGAAATAGTAATGGAAGGAAGCCTTACCAATGTTGGTTCGTGTCTGTCTTCCGCTGGGGAATAGTGTTTGAGGATGGAATAGTGTTCCGGTACGGACCGGGATTGCTTCGGGAGGGGCCGGTTGTCTGCGGACAGAGTTTCGGCGTGAGTTGAGATTGTAGGCTGCGTTCGGGCAGAGTTTCGGCGTGCGTTGGGATGGCAGGAGTCACTCGGGCAGAATTTCGGCGTGCGTTGGGATGGCAGGAGTCACTCGGGCAGAGTTTCGGCGTACGTTCAAGCTCTAGGTTTGACTCGGAAAGAGCGGGACACCTTGGGAAAGACCGAGGCGAGGCCTCGTAGTACCACGAGGGGCCTCGGAGTACCTCGAGAGTGCCTCGGGCGGCGCGGGAGCGCTCGAAGAGGGCTTCGAGCACCACGAGGGAGCTTGGAAGGCCTCGGAAGGATCAGAAAGGGGCGGGATTGCCGAAGGGTCTTAGAGGAGCTGAAGGCTAGGGGAAGAAGAGAGAAGAGGGAGGTGTGTATGAAATGGGAGGGGGAGCCCTCTATTTATGTGGTAGATTTCGTGCAAAGAGGTCCGTACGGACCTCCTAGGTTATCTAGGATTTTAGTTTTCCTCGATTTAAGGGAATCTGTAATAATTGTGAATATTCTGGAATGATGGTGTCCCCTGTGCATAGAGGTCCGTACGGACCATCTTGGCATGCAAAGAGGTCCGTACGGACCAACCATGCATGAGGGTAATGATTTTCTCCGGGATTTGAGGGAATATTGTGGACTTTAAGGGGATTCAGTAATTATTGCAACAAAGAGGTCCGTACGGACCTTATTTGCTTTTCCAATTTCTTGAAAATTCCCAAAAGGTCCTTTTGTCCCTTTTTATCCCAGAAAGGCTCCTCCCTTGGTTTGGCTGAGGGTTTTTGAGGGTTTTGAGTGCTATAGGTCTTCGAGACTGTGTTTGTGAGTCTGCGGTGTTTTCCATGTGCTCGGAAGAGGGTGATCCAGATTGGGGTACTTACAGAAGCCCCTCGACGACGTCACTTACGGAGGAAGTGGGGTCGCCGATAAGATAAGGGTCCTAATCTGGATCGCGTGCTGGGAGAGGAAGTGACTGTGAAGGTCGGGGTGAGGACGTGGCGGTGTCCTATTGTGTGACCGTTTAGGTCAGTTGGCTGGACCCTGTGATAGGATTCCTACGTATCCCTAGCGGGAATCAAGCCTGATCGTAGTTCGGGTGTGGGGTGAGTGTTTATGGTGCACGAGGATGGAAAGGGTCCTTTGACTGAAACTTTGTGCATGGACGTGGTGGTGTCCTGTGGGTGACCGCATAGGTTGATGGTGAGGACGTTGTGGCGTCCTGGGTGATCGTATAGGTCGATGGCTGGACCCTGTGATAGGATTCCTACGTATCCTTGTCGGGAATCAAGCCTGGTCGTAGTTCAGATGTCATGAATTTTGTGAGTGTATGTGAGCGTGATGGTGCCCTGAAGTATCGTGTGACCGCCGAGGTCAGTGGTAAGGACAGGGTGGTGTCCTAAGATGTGGTGACCGCCGAGGTCAATAGTGAGGACGTGGTGGCGTCCTGGGATGGAAATTTTACGATTTTCCTAATCGGGTGGTTTAAGGCCTTTCGGGCCGGAGATAGTGATTTGGGAGGTTTATACGGTCTTTCGGACCGAGTGATTTAAAGCCTTCCGGGCTGGAGGTAGTGTGAGGACTTGAATCGTCTTCTGGTTGTAGTTTGACATGCGTGAGGACTTGAATCGTCTTCTGGCTGCGGTTTGCCATGCGTGAGGACTTGAATCATCTTCTGGCTGCGGTTGTGTCATGTATGAAGACTTGAGTCATCTTCTGACTGTGTTTTGTGTCATGTATGAAGACTTGAGTCGTCTTCTGACTGTGGTTTGCCATGCGTGAGGACTTGAATTGTCTTTTGGCTGCGGTTGTGTCATGTATGAAGACTTGAGTCGTCTTCTAATTGTGGTTTGCCATGCGTGAGGACTTGAATCGTCTTCTGGCTGAAGTTGTGTCATGTATGAAGACTTGAGTCGTCTTCTGACTGTGGTTTGCCATGCGTGAGGACTTGAATCGTCTTACGTAAGTTTAGGTGAGGCATGGCTGCCTTGATCTTTGATTGCGAGAGGTGTAGGTGCCTCGTGCTTTGTCCGCTGGGGAGAAGGTTGGACTTACGATGACTGCCGGTATTCATCCGTTGGGGGTCATTGGGGGTCTTGTAGGGGCTTTTCCTGCTGAGAAGGTGACGTCGGGCTTACTTTGATGGCCGGTGCTTGCGTTGTCGTTGAGCGTTTTGGAGGCGTTTTGTGCCTTGGGATTTATGCTGGGAGGTGTTGGCTCCTTCTTGCGCTTGTTTTACCGTTGAGTGGGCGAGGTCCGGGCTTACAATGACGGCCGATGCTGGGGATATGCGGTCTCGTAAGGGTTTGCAAGAATTCCCTTTTTAATTTGCTGGGGAAGGAGCTCGGGCTTACTTTGATGGCCGGTGTTTGCGTTGCCATTGAGCGTTTTGGAGGCGTTTTGTGCCTTGAGATTTGTACTTGGAGGTGTGGGCTCCTTCTTGTGCTTGTTTCACCGTTTAGTGGTCGAGGTCCGGGTTTACAACGCGGCCAGGTGGTGGTTGAATTGCCATTTAGTGGGCGGAGTTCGGGCTTACAGCGACGGTAGGTTCTTGAATTGCCGTTGAGTGGGCGAAGTCCGGGCTTACGTTGACGGCCGGTTCTTGAATTGCCGTTGAGTGGGCGAAGTCAGGGCTTACACTGACGGCCGGTTCTTGAATTGCCGTTGAGTGGGCGAAGTCCGGGCTTACACTGACGGCCGGTTCTTGAATTGCCGTTGGTTAAGGACCAAATTACTTGAATTTCTGAAATAGGCTTAGGACGATCGAGGGCAAAGATTATAAGGGCAAAGAAAGTAATTTGGCCCTCCCTTGCAAGAAGGTCCGTGCGAGACCAACTGGGATGCAAAGAGGTCCGTACGGACCAGTTAGCTTTACAGTTCCCGGATTTTGGCCGGGTTAAAAACGAGACCCCCTTCATTTCTTCTTCTTGAGTTCGTGCATCGAGAGAGAAGAGAAAACCTCCATTGTTATACCAAAATCCTCCATTTTTAGCTTGAATTGTTCGCGATGGCGGAAGGATCTCGGAGAGGTCGTCGACAGCCTTGATCAAGAAGTGATCGAGCAATGGATGGAGCTCCAAAGGAATTGGATCTCCTTTGTTCCATCTTCGAAGAACCCGGATGTATTATATCCGAATCCGGAGGTGCACACTCATCGATCTAGGAACGTCGGGGAGGTAAGAAATCAATTTTGTCTTGATTCCCTGCTTGAATTTTTGAATGCTAGAACTAGGTTTTAGTTTTTCGCATTTTGGGGCTTTTGTTATTTGCCATGCCTTTTGTGGAATTCTTGATGAATTGTTGAAATTGGGCATGTAAAAATTGTGAATATGTGAATTTTGTGCAGAAATGTACAAATCAAGCGGAATCAGATTTGGATGCAACGAAAAAAAAAAAAAAAAAAAGAAAGAGCGAGAAAATCACCCCTTTGATTGAGCCAATTCCTAATCAATTTCGACCTCTTATTATTGTGAAATAGTCAATTACAATATCCCGTGAATATTGATATTGATTCGATAAGGGCTTATTCTATCTACGTGTCCCGCAGAATCTTTTAACTATCCAAGTCAAAATCAGACGAATAGAGTTTTCTTTGTTCATAACATATACTCACTTAGATAGATACTAAAAGCTATACTAAGTGATTCTCGACTCGATATTCATTAAGAAAAATTCCAATATCTTCTTATAAGAAGATATCTTTATAAATAATAAGAACATGGACAAATAGGAAATCGAGAGAACCATTCTATGACAATTCTAAGCTTTCCCTCTCTTTTGGTCCCTTTAATAGGGCTAGTATTTCCGGCAATCGCAATGGCTTCTTTATCTCTTCATGTTCAAAAAAATAAGATTGTTTAGAACCGATGGAAGAAACTCTCAGTCATTTTGTTTTTAGACTTGTATCAGAACATAGGTATTTGTTTGAATGGAATATAATATAAGCGGCTTCCGCCGAAAAAGTCTTATACTTTCAAGAAATTAATACTTTCAAATTGAGAATCAAAAAGAAAGTTATCCCGGGAATCACTCGATTCCCGGGAGAACTTTCTATCTATTTCTTTTCTATAGATTTCTATAGATAAAGTGAAAGTCTCCGGTGTAGGTTAGCTCTTATTTGTGAAAATAAAGTGCCTCTCTAATGAATTGCATGCTTTGGTGTTTTGTACATTATGCTTTTTATGTATGTACAATGTGGGGAAAATTGTCATGTAGGGACAACAAATTTTGTAGAAAAAAATGTGACATGTGCCGTGTTTCGTGACGGGTTTTGTCGGAAAGTATGTGTCGTGTAGGGACGGACTTTTCTTTTGAAAATGTGTTATGCAGTGTGTGCCGTGTTCTTGGGTGACGGACTCTGTGGGGAAAGTATGTGCAATATATGCCGTGTTTTGTGACGGGTTATTTTGAAAATGTGTCGTGTAGGGCTTAATCCCTCTTTTGAGAAAATTTGTACAGTGTGTGCCGTGTTTTTGTGACGGACTGCATGGAAAAAATTATGTATAATGCATGTCGTGTTTTGAGTTGCATGTAAAAATTATGTGCAATATGTGCCGGGATATATGTGCTTTGCCGTGTTGGGACGTTTTTTTTGTGCTTTGATTTTCTTTTGGTATTTTGCATTAAGTACTGTGACTGACGTACCTTTGCTGTGTTTACACGCAGGATGAGGGCTCTTGGCTGGGAAAGCCAAGAAGATGAAGACTCGGGGATCGCTCGAGGCTGTTGTTGAGTTGTGGCGGCGGATGCGGACATTTACGTGGATGGCGGGCCCGAGCCCCAGAGGAGGCTGGTCTATGCTTCGGCACAGGCGTGTTCGTGGAGAACTTGGCGGGGTTTCGACACGAGGAAGAACAAGAGCGTCTTCCTTGGCCTTTACGAGTATTGGTGGGATACCACCCACACCTTCCATCGAGGTGGGGAGAGGTGACGGTGACGCCCGCGGACTTTCTTTGCTGCTATCGCGGGCTTTCCTTGAAAGGAGGGCTAGTGCGGTGGCGAGATATGATTGCCGAGGTTTTGCTTGGCGAGGCCTGAGGCTTTGCGCTGTTCCTCGCGAGGGTCTTGGCATCTTGTATAGTGATGTTGAGATGAGGATCACGGCCGGTATGTGGGGCCTATGTTCGGGAGTACCGGCCGGGTGACGGAGCGGTGGCGCGCTCCTTCTGTGGTTTTGCGCTTTCCGAGACTTTGTTCTCGAACCACTCGACTACGGCTCCTTTTGCTCTGCTGGAGAGCTTGATTGATTTGGAAAGAGTTTGTGATATCTCTTGGGGCGAGGCGGAGCTTGGCGAGCTCTACTTCTCCTTTGGACCGGTTTAGCCAGGGGTGTGGCCAGTTCCTTGGCTTGTTTTGATTTTGCTTTGGAGGTATGAGTTCATTCTTTGTTTTTGATTTAGCAACTTGTTGTTTCTCCATTTTCTTTTGCCTTGAGCCTTTTACGCTTTTGTCACGGGTGTGGTTCTATGAGATCTTTCGGTGCTTCCCGTGGGATAGAGATCACGGGGCCATAGCGGCGTATCCCGCTATGTTAGGTGGGCCCGCCCGGCGAGGAGGAGGAGGACCGGCGGGGTAAGCTCACGATTTCCTACGGGGAGGTGCGGGAGCATTTGGAGAGAGATAGCAGAAAGATTTGTTACGTATCCCTGGGTTCGGTATGAGGACGATGATTTCGAGGGGGCTCCCCTGGTGACGGTGCTGTGACGGAAGATGCTTGCGGGGGCTGACTTGCGGCGTCATGTATTTGGGAGCGGGTCTTACGGCGGCATGGCCGGGTATGCTTCCCTTGGCTCAGGGACTCTCCTTTTGGGATGTTGGATTCCCGGGATATAGATGTGTTGGATTTTGAGAGGTATCTTGGCGGCGTGGGTGCCGAGGAGTTTGTTTTGTATCGAGAGGAGTATGGGGACTTTGTGAGGAGGAAGTTGAGGACGCCACAGGTGTTGGCGAGAGAGAGGGAGGCTGGTCCGCAGAGTCCCCCAGAGGTTCCGATGCACAGTCCAGGACTTTACGTATGTTCGTGGGGATTCCTCGAGGAGGAGGGTGTCTGTACCCGTCCACTGGCGAGCTCACTGGCTGCCTCTAGAAGTGGATCTGATAGGCCGGTGAGTGTGCTTACTCTTTTCCATCTTGGCATCTTTTACGTATTTTTCTCTTTTTGTTGTTGAGTATGACTATATTCGAGCGTTTCTTTGGGCGCTTGCTTGTGCGGAGTCAGGGGAGGAGCTTTTGCCATGCTGACCCGCCGTTATGTGGCGATGTGGTGTTTCGCGAAGAAGATGGCGTCGAAGATGTCTTGCCGATCTTCGCGACGTGTGCCGGCGTACACGCCGATGCCTTCGAGGCATTCTGTAGATGTTCCTCCACCAAGAGCCGAGCCGGAGCCACGGCGGGGAGGACCTTCGCGGGGCGGCATAGCATGGATGCGGGGCGTCTTCGGGAGCTCCGAGGCCGCGAGACCCTTTACCGGTTCTTTCCTTCGCGGGATGCACGGGGTGAGGTTTGTCGAGCCTTCCTTCTTCGATCCTTTCGTCGGATTTGATCCTTCGATTACTTTGAGTACCGGCCTCGGAGGGCTCGGTACTCGATGGCGAGGATATGGCTGGCGAGTTCAAGGGATGCCCGACTTCTCGCTTGATGATCTTGAGGGAGGATGATGATCTTTGAAGAGTCGGACTAGGGTTCATTGCTTTCCCTCTTTCCATATCTTCTCTTTTTTTTTAGCAACAGGAATTAGATGTACCTGTAATAAAACACTCGTATTTGTATGGCAAACGCATTTTATTTTAAGATGTAATGTCGTTTTTTTTTTTTGTGCATGCCACGTGAGCTGAGAGTGCGTTTGTGGGTAGTGTATGTTTGCCGGAAATGGCTTTGGCAGATGTTTGGGCGATTTGGAGCAAGGTCACTGAAAACGATGATGGTTGTTTGCATTTCTTGAGAAAGTGGGGCCAAGATGCAATAAGGTCCGTACGGACAGACCTAGGTTGCAAAGAGGTCCGTACGGACCAACCTTGCTTTTGGGAAGGAAATAAATGCTTTCCAGTGTCTGGTCTTTCCCCATTCCCCATTTGCAGCCATTTTCGAGCTTTCTCCCCCATTTTCTCTAGGAACCTCCATTTTTGCCATGGATTCTTCGTATGTTCCCAGAATTTTGCCGAGGCTTTCGCAGGAGAGGCAAGCACACTTCCTTGAGCAGCTGAAAACGTGGATGCGACGCCGTATGAGGCATCAGAGATGGGTTTTGAGGTAAGGTTTCGTCTTTGCTCGATTTGGTCTTTTAAGGAGTTGGTTCCTGATTGGGAGTTGTTGCGGGCTGCCGTGAAGTTCTTGGATGTTAGGAGGCATGTGTATTGCTTTTCCTATAATGAAATGGTGCCCACTTTCGAGGATTTTCGGGCTTTGATTGGAGGTCCGGAGGTGGAGGCCATCTCGCTTCCTTTGATTGGTGGTGCTGCTGTGAGCGTGAAGCTTGCAGGCTTTCTTCGTACTTCGTTTGAAGAAGTGCAGGGCATGATCCTTGATTCGGGTCATATTGACATTTTACGAGCTGCTTAGGAGCGGTTTATGGTTGATGATGAGTGATGTCTCTTGGGACGCATTTGCCTTGTGTGTGATGGCAACGCTTTTCATGAGTCGGCTCCCTTGGCATTTGCGATGGCGCTTTGCTAGATGTGGTTGGAGCGCTGCGAGTGGAGAGGATATTGTCCCGTTAGTCTTTGGGGAGACTCTTCATGGTATTGACCGTCGCGGCGGGGATCGGTTCATGAGAGGGAAGCCCCGCTTTGCTCACCTTGTGGGCTGCGAGAGAGACTTCGAGGCCATGCCGAGGCTCACGACGTCGTTTAGCCCGTAGTCATTTGCTCAGCGACCTCTTGTTTTGGATATGGATCGGTCACTTTGGGAGAGATGGATGGCACGGCTTGGTACGCATCGAGATCCGTTGGTGGGTTCCCATTTGGGGGATTGAGACTAGGAGGGTCTTTCGGGAAGGGTCCTATGTCGTCGAGTTCCGGAGTTTGTCTTGGTCACTCCTTCTATATTTCTTCGCTTGTTTCCGGCGGTTTGGGATGAAGCGGGAGCCTTTGTTGAGGTGGGATGACCTTGCTACTACGGAGATAGCTCCTCTTTGTATGGCGGCTCAGTGCTTTCTTGTATTTTACGAGGTATGGAAGTATTCCGCTTTCCCTCTGTGGTGCTCCTTAGGCGTCGGGAGAGTGTCGTATTGACGACTCGGTGCAGGCTTTGGTATGAGCGGCGTGTTGGGCGATCCCAGTGGCTTTGGAGAGCGGGCGTGTAGCGATTACAGGACCGGTTGCCGTAGTAGCTATTTCCTTAGGAGTGCCGAAGCACAGTCGACCCTCGGGATGTTACGGGAGACACTTTATTTGACTACGAGACTAGAGTTGACCGGCCACGGGGAGAGGTCCTCTTTACGGACTCGCGGGGAGGAGATCCGAGCCGAAGCACGAGCGAATGAAAGCCACGAGAAGGCTGTGCTTGGATTGTTTGACTCTACGGGGAGGACCCACGATCTCGGGCGAGAGACGCAGAGTTGGTTCGCGTGGAGCGAAGAAGCTCGCCTTGGGGACGAGGAAGAAAGGGAAGAATGGCGAGGGACAAGCGCGAGATGGCGCGGAATGACCTCTAGGTATCCATTCATTGCATTGTAAACACATTATTTATTAAATGTATTAAGTTTGTCTTTTAGCATGTTGTGAACTTGAGAGTAGGCCGTGCTTGAACTCATCAAGAAATGTTGTAACCGTTAGTGATTTGTGATTTACTTTTAAAGCTTTGTCGAGACGCAAGATCTCTTGTTTGCCTTTGTTTCTTTTGTGCGCCTTGTCGGCGTCCATCTTTGGACTTTTACATTGCATTTGCGAAGCGATGCAGGCGCCTTGGCGGCAATCCCCTTTGCTTAGGCTTTGTGCTTGGGCGAGAGGTTGAATGATCCTGACAAGTCATTTTGACGGTCATTTAGTAGCTTCCTTGCCACTTTGTTGGCGTCGGGCTCTTGACCTCAATTTCGCAGCTTACGCTTGAGTTTTTTTTTTTTGGGAGCCCTTGCTCGAACTCCCTTTTTTTTTTGAAGCGCGTGAGGGCGAAGACAAGCCCCTGGCTTGGAAGTAGACATGGGTCAGTCGTTTGACGTTGAGTGACCTCCGAATGTCCTTTGATGTTGCCGCCGTCGTTTGACTTGAGTCAAGGTGACGTTGGGGCGTGCTCTTGAAAAGTGCGTAGCTTGATGGAGGTCTTGATTGACATTCAAACTTTTGACTTTTTGTGTATTTTTAGGCCAGGACCAATTAAGGTTGCCTACGTTCCCAGGACTAGAGGGCTCAGGTGCGTAGTTCGACACTACATGGAGTGCCAAGAGATGCGCGGTTGTTCTTCTTTAGGCGAAGTATCTGCGAAGTTTGCTTCCATTATTTGGATTCATGAAGGGATTGTCGTCTAGGTGCATCGGCTTCATGGCACCTTGAGAGAAGATCTTTTGAACCACGAAAGGGCCGATCCATGTTGGTTCCCATTTTCCCAGTGGGTTGGTTCGAGTGGGAGGCTTTTCTTTGAGTACGAGATCGCCTTCCACGATGTCTCGGGACTTGACTTTCTTGTCGAAAGCTCTAGCCATCCTGCCTTGATAGGCTCGGACGTGTTCCATGGCCTTTAGTCGTCGCTCGTCTAGCAGAGCCAATTCGTCATGTCGGCTTTGGAGCCATTCGACTTCGTTGACGTCATTTTCCAGCAGCACTCGGAGTGAGGGAATTTCCAATTCAATGGGAAGGACTGCTTCCATCCCGTATGTTAGGGCGAATGGTGTTTCTCCCGTGGTACATTCGGCCCGATGTTCGGTAGCCCCAAAGTGCAAGAGTGCGGCTTCTCGGGCCAATCTCGTCCTCGGGTGGTCATTTTTCGGATGATTCGTTCGAGGGTCTTGTTTGCTGCTTCCACGGCACCGTTCGTTTGTGGCCGGTAGGGAGACGATTTGTGGCGTGTGATCTTGAATTCGGCCAGCAGTCTGTCGAATTCCCCTTCGAAGTGTGAACCGTTGTCTGATATGACCTCATTTGGGATGCCGTATCGGCAGATGATGTTTTCCTTGAGGAAATGCGCGACCTTCTTGGAGGTGAGTACCTTGTAGGACTTGGCTTCGACCCATTTGGTGAAGTAGTCGATGGCTACTAAGATGAACTCGTGACCGATTCTTTGCTGGCGGAGCGATTTTCCCGATGACGTCAATTCCCCAGTGGCAAATGGCCAGGGGTGTAGTCATGCGGTAGAGATCGTGGGGAGGTAGATGATTGAGGTTGGAGAACCGTTGACACTTGTCGCGGCCGGACAAAGTGGATGCGATGCTGCCTCCGTGGAGATCCAGTAGTAGCCCATCTGAGAATGATTTGCATCGGGGCTACGGCGTTCATGTAGGGACCGAAAGCCCCATTGTGGACTTCGTTCATGAGCTTGTTTGCCTCTTCCTGGTTGATGCAGCGTAGGAGTGGTCCATGGTAGCGTTTCTTGTATAGCATGTCCCCAAGGATGACGAAGTGAGAGGCGAGGCATTTTAGGGCCATGATGCTCTTGGCTTTGACCCCTTCTCTGTGTTGGCCTTCCTCGTTCATGAAGGCGGTTTCCCGTTCTTGAGGTATTGGAAGATGCGGTTATACCATGGCTCATTGATGGGCTTAGGTTACGGTTCGATCTCACAACGGTGGCGGGAATTTCCTTTCGTCCGAGCTTTGAAGGGTTTGATTGCTTTTCCTTCGGGGATTTCCACAAGTGAAGCCAAGGTGGCTAAGGCATCACGCAAACTGTTTCGGTCTCTTGGCAAGTAGTGGAAGGTGACCTCTTCGAATTGTGTGATGAGGTCCTCCATGCGAGCATGGTATTTTTGCAAGCACTGGGTCTATGGTTTTCCACTTGTTGGAAACTTGGTTGATGATGAGTGAGTCCCCATAAACTTCGAGTTTCTGGACATTCCTCTCGAGTGCGGCTTGTAGTCCGGCAGCACAGGCTTCATATTCGGCGGCATTGTTGGTTACCTCAAAATTGAGCTTTATGGCGATTGGGGTGTGCTCGTCCTTGGGATCGACCAAGAGCATACTGATGCCGTTTCCTTTTTTGTTGGCTGCTCCATCGAAGAACAGTTGCCATAGATTTTCGCCTTCAAGTGCAAAGATTCCCTCATCTGGGAATTGTGGTTCAGGGCCTCGAGCCTCGTCGGTTGGGAAATCAGCCAGTTGTTCAGCCATTGCCCGTCCCTTGATTGACTTATGGTTAACGTACTTGATGTCAAATTCCGCTAGGTAGAAAGACCATTTGGCGAGCCTCATTGACAGAGATGGTTTGTCGAAGAGGTATTTGACCGGGTCCATTTTGGAAACCAAGTGTACCGTGTGCGACTGCATGTAGTGCCGTAATTTTCTGACAACCCATACCAGAGCTGCGCAGGTTTACTCGAGGGCTGAGTAATTGAGTTCGCTGCCTTGAAACTTTCGACTAACGAAGTAGATGGCGCTTTCGACTCGTGACTCCTTCTTTTCTTGACAAAGCATGGCTCCAACTGCGGTGTCAGTCACAGTTAGGTATAGTAACAGTGGCTTCTCCTCGTGGGGAGGACAGAGAATCGGAGGACTCACAAGGTATGCCTTTATTTCTTCAAAGGCATCTTGGCATTCTGAGTTCCATTAGATGTCGGCGTTCTTCTTCATCAGTTTGAAGATTGGCTCGCACATGGAGGTCAATTGGTTGTGAAGCGGGCGATATACGCGGGCGGCCCATGAAGCTTTTCACCTACATGCGAGTTTACGGTAGTCTCATTTCGATGATGGCCTTGATCTTTTGAGGATCAACCTCGATGCCTCTCGGTGACCATGTATCCCAGACCTTGCCTCGGCTAACCCCAAATGTGCATTTGGCAGGGTTTAGCCTCATTGAGTGTTTTTGGAGGCGATTGAAGAACTTTCTCAGTGCGTGAGGTGTTGTCCATCTGATCCCTTTGAGTGGATGATCATGTCATCGACGTACACTTCGATCTCTTTGTGGATCATATCATGGAAGAGGGCGGTTGCTTTGCCCGTTGGTAGAGTAGCCCCGGCGTTCTTAGTCCGGGACGGCATAAATATGTGAGAAAAAGAGGTTCCCCAGGGGGTTGTGAAAGCTGTCTTTTCTTGATCTTCCTCGGCCATCTTGATTTGATTGTAGCCGGCAAACCCGTCCACGAAGGACTTGACTTCGAAATTGGTTGTAGTGTCTACCAACATGTCGATGTTGGGTAGTGGAAAGTCGTCCTTGGGACTTGCTTTGTTGAGATCTCGGAAGTCCACGCAGCAACGCACTTTTCCATTGGCCTTGGTGACCGTAACGATATTGGAGATCCATGTGGGGTACTCGATCACCCTGATGAAGACGACGCAGAGCATTTTTTCGATTTCTTCTTTGACTTGTAAAGACCATTCTGGCTTGATTCGGCGTAGCTTTTGCTTGATGGGCTTATCCTCGGGATTCAAGGGAATCCGGTGTTCTACAATGTTTGGATCTAATCCAGGCATGTCTTGGTAAGACCAAGCGAACACGTCCACGAATTCTTTGAGCTTGGTGCGGTCAATGCGTCTTGCTCTGTGCCGGTGAAGAAACTTCCGATTTGCGTCTCTTTTGGCTCTTGCGGTTCCCAAATTCACTTTAGTTAAAACCTCCTCGCGACTTGGGCCCGGTTTTTCTCTCGTTTGACAACACGCTTAAAGATGTGCTTAATGTATTGTTCATTTAATGTGTCTGCTTCTTTATCAAGTGAATCGTTATTAACTGTTTGTGTGTTAGTTAATTTATCAGTTGTTAAAGATGCAATGAGAGGATACTCGGAAAGATCGAAGCATTCATTAAGAGCATATGGGAATACATTATTGGCAATGAGTTCGTAATATTATGGCGTGAGGCCATCGGATGACTCGAGAGACTCAAATTCAAAGATAATGGACTCGGGATGAGTTTTGACAACTGGACTCTAGGACTCGAGAGGTCGGACCAAGTTGTTCGATCATGTCCTTTTTCTTTGGCGGTGGGGTACGGAGAAGGTGGCCCGATTATTGAGTGGCAATGAGCTTGATAGGAGACGGGGTTTGAAAGGCTTTGTGTCACCGTTCCCAATCATTGCTATCACGAGTTATCGAAACAAAATCGATCAGATCGGCATCTCGATTTCTTCATTGAAGAGCGAGGTGGAGCGGTGGCTCGTTCCAAGCATCGTCTGCGGAGTCTTTTGCTTTGCCTTGGGCATTACTAGCTCGAATGCGGGCTTGTCCCGCTTGTTTAAGGCGGGAGTGTTGACGAGAGAGTTTTTCGAGTTCTTACGCCAAAGAGGGGTTTTCCGAACCAAAATTTGTTGTGAATAGTGGTGGTCGTGGGTCCCGGTAGAGGCGATGTATCGAGAAATGCTCTTCGGATGGGATTTGGCTTGAGGCCTACTGAATCTTGCCGAGGTTCCGCTGGAGCTTGTCCATGGTTGTCGGCCCGGCTTTGTTTGGCGCTGATCGGCTCTGTTCCCTTTCTGGATCTTCTTCCAAGTTGCTTAGGCCTTCTTTGTGAAGTACTTGGTCATGTCGAAGGCTGTAAGGGACGAAGATCGGAGATTGCGTGCAAGCCTCTTTTGCTATCTGCGGAGCGTTTCCGTGCAGCGCGCTTGTCCTCCGCAATGTGTTCGGGAGTAGGAAAGTATCCCAAGCCATGGAGGGTATTCTGTTCTTTGATATGGATGATTTGTTGGGTACCACGATGGCGTTTTCCCAAAGCCGAGCCCGGGATGTAGTTCATGTGCTTCATCATTTTCATCGGGGAGGGATCTTGTCCCAAATCAAAGGCAAGTCTATGTGGCACACACGGGCCTTTGGGCTTTCGATGGTGAACCTGTTAACATCATGCCATCATCGTCGTGTTTGATCTCTAAGACCGGGACGCCGTTTGTGTCGGTCCTTTCGGTGACTACGCTATCACCGTAGATGATGGTTAGATCTGTTCCTTGGACGAACTTTACACACTGATGGAGAGTGGATGCCACCCCATTGATCTGGGTGTAGCAGGGCGTCCCAAAATGGCGGTGAATGTGATCGAGATGTCGATGACTTGGAAATCCGTCGGGACCATTTGTTTTTGA
This sequence comes from Adenophora triphylla var. japonica, assembly GCA_022495995.1. Lineage (NCBI taxonomy): Eukaryota > Viridiplantae > Streptophyta > Magnoliopsida > Asterales > Campanulaceae > Adenophora > Adenophora triphylla. The sequence continues at coordinate 629,642 of JAFEMH010000404.1, read as the reverse complement.
ACCACGGGTTCAAGGTGGATATTCCCAGGCTGGGCGGGACGTTGAGTCGTATGCCTTGATTACTGAGTTGAGGGCTTTAGATCGATCGCTTTGATCCCTAGCGAGATCCATCATTTTGGATGGCGAGGACATTCATGGATGATCCCCATCTACCAAAACCCGAGGGAGACGGCGCTCGTCCGGTTGAGCTGTTATGTAGAGAGGCTCATTGTGGTCGGCCCCAAATTTTGGAAGGTCGAGCTCGTGAAAGTGATGATGTTCTTGTAATTAACGTTGCCAATCATACGAGCTGCTTCATCAGTGTCACCGTGATGGGAACCATAGTGCAGGCCAGGCTTTCTTCAAACTTGAGCTTGTGCGGGTAAGATGAAGTGAGTAAGGACCGGAGCGAGATGTTAGCTGAGTACGCTTGAGCCGAGTTAAGACGGGATCTTCGGCCTTTGGGTCCAAGGTTTTAACTTCTTTGGCGTAGGGCCCCTTTTCGGTTCGTGGCTCAGGTATGGGCTGGCCTTTTGCCCGCCCGTGGAGGATTCACTGGGATTTGACCGGAACGTGTCGAACATTCAGCTCACGGCCTTCTTGTTTTTTGCTTGTCTCTCCTATTTACGTAGTGGGAGGACCACGATTGGTGTAGGGCACATTGCGCATTTCAATTCGTTCACCTGTCATAGCTTTTGTGGGGACGTCCCAAAGTGGCTTTGAGGTCTTCCCAAGACAGGGATGGGGTATCTGGACTTTTGGGCCTTTGGTGGCGGTGCGGAGCTCGTCCCCACTGATCATGGAGCGACGTTGCCATGGCCTTGTGCGAGAACTATGGGGAGACTTCTTTGGAGTAGATGACGTAGTAGTCAAACTTTCACGAGGGTTCTCGAGGGTTCCGGCGTGTGGGATCACCGGATTCATACCTCTTCTTGATTTTGTTGAGAAGATGACTTCTTCTTTCTTCGAGGACGGCCCTCGTTCATTTCATCTGTCATTCCATTTCCAGACACGCCTTCTGTCGCACGTCCCACCGAGATGTGTCCGTTGTTCGGCGGTGGTACCGGGACCTCGGGAGGCCGAATGGGCGAGCTTTCCCGGAGGGTCACGTGGCCTTATGTCATAACTACATGGTTCGTATGAGGGCAACGGGTTGACTTCCGAGAGAGATAATGAGAGGCGTTAGAAGAGCTGCAGAGCGATCATGACTTTGGAAGCCCCGGGTAGTTGGGTGGCTAATGTCCCGAAGTGGTGCATAGCGCCTTCGATCCCGAGCTTGTTGTTCACCTTGGCGTTTCTCAATAGCCATGAGGACACTGCCAAACTTCTTCCAATGTTGGGAAATTTCTTGGGGTAAGGTCCCATTCTCATCGTTGTTATCCTTGACTTGGCCGTGGGGAATTGACGGGTGTCCTGGTGACAGAGCTGGGAAGAAAGTTGGACCTTGCGGCTTTGACACGGGGAGACGGGTTCTGGGTACTCTCGATCACTCTGCTAGTTGGAGGGTGACGGGCAAGGTTTAGACACGGGAATGGCCTCACGGATAAAAAGGGGGAAAGCTCACGTGGCATGCGGTTTCCGTTTCTTTTATATTTTTTTGTTGTTTTAATTTACTTAAAACATGTTTTCTCGAAGTCCTAGGTAGGTTGGAAAAGATTGCTCTTCTTTTCGCAACTATGCTAGATCTGGGTCGGTGGAGACCATCGTGCGGCTATAAGCCCCTCGTTTTGCACTGTATTTTGACATCCCGGGGTGGACGGCCAGAGCGAGGGTCCTATAGAGCAAGCGGTTTCCACCGGCCTAAAAGAAAAATCGAACCTAAGGACCGAGCCTGTCATGTTCGTTTTGATGCGTTAGCCATGTGAATAGTGAACCGAGCCGGCGAGTCAAGATCGTGTCAAGAGTTCGGCATGACCTCTCTTTACCTTGCTTGCGCAAGGGATCTGCGACGTTAGGCGTTGGCCGGGTCATATTGTCATGGTTGACGTATCAAAGGCGTGATGACATGGTGTCATGTGAGCATGGATGTATATCAGGGACGGAGCATCGTCCTCAGGTGTAGCTTCGGAAATCAAGATCGAGTCAAGATTTTAGCATGACCTTTCATCGCTTTGCTTTGAGGATCTTGAGTTCCGAGCCTTGACTCGTAAAAATGGCGCATGGTATATGCATCCAAGCCGTATGACACCTGACCGGGTAAAAACCAACCGAGTCGGGACAGAGTGTGACTCAAGACTCAAACGTGCAGGGTTGACGCTTGGCTAGGATGGGATGTTTAGAATGATCCCGTGCGCATTCGAGAGGCCTAGGAAGACCAAATGGACTGCAACTGAGACCACTCCGGGTTAAGGGTTGTAGTGTGCGGTGTCCGAGGCGGTGCGCGTAGCGTGCGGTGTAACCGAGGCAGCAGTGCGAGTAGTGTGCGGTCTCTAAAATTCTTTTTCTGAGTAAAACATAAGTTTTTGAAGAATTTTAAATGTATGCACAGATGTATATTGATGCATTTTTTTTGTATTTTTATTTTTTTTGTAAAATAAAAGGTAAAGCACGTGCACACACACACAACAGTTAAAGAAGGGGGTAAAATGAAAGTTTGACCCTCATCATCGTTTTAAAAATCTTTTGTTTTGTTTAAAAAGATTTTAAAACAAAAAGATCCCCAGCGGAGTTGCCAACTGAAATTACCCGGATCCGAGAGGCAGCGCGTTCGCGCCCCGGCATCTGGCATTTCCCCGCTTTGCAGCGTTTTCGTTGGTGGAGGTGTCTCGCTGTGTTTTGCTTTGTAGAGTCGCCACGCCGTTTTTATTATTAAGCCCAAAACATTGAGAAAGGGCATCAGTTTAAAAATAATAATAAACTGTTTTTGTGTGATGAGATTTTGAGTTCGGAGGTCAGATGACTCCTCGGGAAGAGAATATTAGAATCTTAGAGCTCACCCGAGTCGCCTCGTAAAAACGAGTCTTTCGGATACCCCTAATATTCTTTAAATGTTGTGTGTGTGTGTGTGCTTTTAAAAATGCATGCGATATCGGATGTCTACATTGTACACTATGTATTGAAATGTATTGAAATAGTAATGGAAGGAAGCCTTACCAATGTTGGTTCGTGTCTGTCTTCCGCTGGGGAATAGTGTTTGAGGATGGAATAGTGTTCCGGTACGGACCGGGATTGCTTCGGGAGGGGCCGGTTGTCTGCGGAGAGAGTTTCGGCGTGAGTTGAGATTGTAGGCTGCGTTCGGGCAGAGTTTCGGCGTGCGTTGTGATGGCAGGAGTCACTCGGGCAGAATTTCGGCGTGCGTTGGGATGGCAGGAGTCACTCGGGCAGAGTTTCGGCGTGCGTTCAAGCTACCGGTTTGACTCGGAAAGAGCCGGGACACCTTGGGAAAGACCAGGCAAGGCCTCGGAGTACCACGAGGGGCCTCAGAGTACCTCGAGAGTGCCTCGGGGCAGCGCGAGAGCATCGCGGGAGCGCTCGGAGAGGCTTTGGAGCACCACGAGGGAGCTCAAAAGGCCTCGGAAGGATCCGAAAGGGGCCGGGATTGCCCCTAAGGGTCTTAGAGGGGAGCCTGAAGGCTAGGGGAAGAAGAGAGAAGAGGGAGGTGTGTATGAAATGGGAGGGGGACCCCTCTATTTATAGTGGTAGATTTCGTGCAAAGAGGTCCGTACGGACCTCCTAGGTTATCCAGGATTTTAGTTTTCCTCGATTTGAGGGAATCTGTAATAATTGTGAATATTCTGGAATGATGGTGTCCCCTGTGCAAAGAGGTCCGTACGGACCACCTTGGCATGCAAAGAGGTCCGTACGGACCAACCATGCATGAGGGTAATGATTTTCTCTGGGATTTGAGGGAATATTGTGAACTTTAAGGGGATTCAGTAATTATTGCAACAAAGAGGTCCGTACAGACCTTATTTGCTTTTCCAATTTCCTGAAAATTCTCAAAAGGTCCTTTTGTCCCTTTTTATCCCAGAAAGGCTCCTCCCTTGGTTTGGCTGAGGGTTTTTGAGGGTTTTGAGTGCTATAGGTCTTCGAGACTGTGTTTGTGAGTCTGCGGTGTTTCCCATTGCTCGGAAGAGGGTGATCCAGATTGGGGTACTTACACAAACGTCTTAGGACTTGATTGTGTCTTTGCTAGGATAGAACTTCATGATTGATCTTAGTTCCTAGGTCTTACATTGATATATAGATAGGGAACAACTTCGGTTTTGTAATCATCTCATATAGTGAATATAAAGTCTTCGCCATTTAGGCATCCTCAAGTTATATATTTATATAACTTGAGAAAAATTATTTCTTGTGTTTAATCTTATATTCCACTGCAAAATTGTTGTGTTTTACAAATTGTTTTCTTTGTATTGCATACAGTTTTTATACTCTGTAGAGTGTGTTACCGAAAGTGTTATCAGTTGTGCTATAAAGTCTTCGCCATTTAGAAAAAGTAATAGTGGGGGATGTTTTTACTTGGGAAATAATCTAGTGTCATGGTATAGTCATAAACAAAACTGTGTCTCACTCTCAACTGCTGAATCAGAATATGTAGCAGCTGAGAGTTGTTGTTCACAACTCATTTGGTTAAAGCATATGTTAGATGATTATGGTCTAGAAAGTAATATGTTAACCATGTTTTGTGACAACCTAAGTGCCATTAATATTTCCAAAAACCTTGTTCAACATTCTCGCACAAAACGTATAGATATTCGTCACCATTTCCTTAGGGACTTAGTTGATAAAGGTTTGATAAATATAGAGCATATTGATACAAAACATCAACTTGCTGACATATTCACTAAGGCCCTTGACCATGATAGATTTTCAGACTTGAAAAGCTCTCTTGGTCTTTGTATTTTTTAGAAAAGTTTTTGGTCCACAGGTGCTACCCCAAGTGTGGTTAACACTTTCGGTAACACTATTATACATATATATATATATATATATATATATGTATGTATGTATGTATATATGTATATATATATACATATATATATATATATATATATATATATATATGTATGTATATATATATATATATATATATATATATATATATATATATATATATATATGCACACACACTTATTCTTTTCTTTTGTTTAACCTTGATAGGGGCACATGCTGACCTTTTTATTCTAGTAGGTTAATACTTAGGTTAACATGTTTAGTCAAAATACCCTTCAATCTCAAAAGTGACAAAGTCACTAATCTTTTGTTAAAAGGCAAAAAGCACTGTATTATTCCTTTATTAACTCGGGGCAGAGCGTTCGCTGTGATGATGTTCTCTTGCCAAACGAGAATTAGGAACATGGAGTTCGCTATTACAGTGTATCCTACTTGAAAGGTACAATTCACTAAAGTCTTTATACTTCGAAAGATCTCGGGACACGGAGCTCGTTACTACGATGCTTCCTTGTTTATGAAGTAATAAAAAATTAAAGACTTGTATGTCTAAAGTGCTTAAAAATGAGGCTTGTTATGCCTAAAGTGTTTGAAAATGAGCATTGTTATGCCTCAAATACTTGAAAACAAGACTTGTTATGCCTCAAGTGCTTGAAAATGAAGAATATTTTCAAAGGGTTATTTTGATACATATGTTAATTTTTGTATTACCATTATTGCTAGTAACACATTTGTATGTGCCACATTAATTTTTTATTCATTATTTTCGAATTCAGTTATTTAATTTTTGAAAAACCAAAATTTTTAAAGTTTTTGAATTTCAAAAAGTTTTTAACAAATTCTTTTTATCTTGATAAATCAAAGTGGGTAACTTGTATTCCTAAAAATTTGGATGACATAGTCAAATTCGAATTTTAAGAAGACATTTTATCTAATTAAATTTTTTCCTTTTATTTACTTAAAAAATTAAAAAAAAATGAAGTTACAGCCAAGTTACACCTCCAAGAAAGAAAGTAAAGGGGAAAGCAAAAATGAGCCCCTTACCATGGCAATGCTAGAAAAGAAACTTGCATCCCTCGATGTGAGTAAGGGAGCCTTGCTCTCTATTGACTATGACACTCTTCGTCAATCCATGTCAAAGCTTCCTAGAAAGTACAAAACACACGACATTGCAAAATTTAATGGTACTACCTGTCTCAAATCCCATTTGGAGACCTATTCTTGGGCCATGCTACCTATGGGTGTTGATGAAAACCTGCTAGCTCAATGCTTTCCACAAACTCTCGATGGTGCCGCTAGAGATTGGTACATGAATCTTCCACTCTCCATAAGGCTTGATTGGCTACTCGCCAGTCGTACCTTCCAAAGGCAATATGAGGACAACTCTACTTACCACACTACTAGAAGGGACCTCGAGCAAACCAAGCAGCTCCCTAGTGAATCCTTCACCGACTTCATCAAAAGATAGAGGGCTAAGCTGACTGAAATCGTTGATAGGCCAAGCCTAGACGAATAAATCCACATCCTCATCCAATGTCTCCGAGAAGAGTATCAAAAAAAACTTGCGGGTAACTACTTCCCTAGCTTTGCCGAACTCCACAAATCCGGCATACGAGTAGATGACCTCATCAAACAGAAAAAGGAAGCCAAGAAAGAAAGTGGGTTCCGTTACAACAAAAGCTCCTCTTCCTCTTCCAACCCTAAGGACACTTCCGTTAATGCCATAGTCTTCAATCATCCCAGAAATGGTATGTACTCTGCGGTACCTCCACCACAAAAGAAGAAAAGGGATAGGCATTACGACAAACTTGAAGGGATAACTCAAGAAGAACTCCTCGAGGTGCTTGTCAAGAATGGAAAAATCAAACCAAGAGAGGGTGGCCCACCAATTAAAGATCTTCCGGCTAATCATGCTCATCATCTCTTCTGCAAGTATCACAACACTACCGGCCACGACACCAACTCCTGCTTTCACCTGAAGGATGTGATCCACGATCTGTTCTATACTAAAGAGATAGGGCTTCCTAATGTTGTTACTAATCCATTACCAAATAATGAAGTCAATTTGATAGAGATAGAAAGTAGCTCCGAGGATTCTACTCATCTAGCCACAATTGTGGATGAGAGCCCTCTTGAACTTAATAAATCTTATTTCTGCTACATGATGTCTTGGGATGAAATCTTAGAGCAAAAGAGAAAAGGGTCTAAAACAATCAATCTCCTCACACGATTCGGTCGAGTGATTATCAACAAAGACCCAAGGGATGAAAATCCTCCTAAACAAGCAAAAGCTTCATCATCAAATGAGCCCGACGATCCTCTCTTAGCCCAGCTAAAGAAGACACAAGCAAACATTTCAGTTTGGGACCTCATAGGAGCATCCCACAAACATCGTGAAATGTTGAAGAAAGCCTTGGCTCAAATGACCATTTCATCAGAAGCTACACCTGAAGATCTTACTCAAATGATTGGCCAAGTACAATTTGGCAATGTCATCACCTTCACTGACTTGGACCTCCCATACTATGGAAACAATCATCACAAGGCCTTGTACATAACTGCTAAGGTGAATGGATACCGAATGCCACGCATTTTGGTCAACAATGGTTCTACAATCATGGCACACTGTACGAGGTTATGATTGTACTGCTAGAACTGTTTTAGGTTCATTCACGATACCTATAGAAATGGGACAAGTCACCATGAGCATCGAATTCCAAGTCATCGACATCCCAGCATCCTTCAACTTACTGCTTGGCCACCCTTGCTGCACGACATAGGAGGTGTACCTTCATCTCTACACCAATGCATCAAGTTCAGACACAATGACACGATAGTCACCATACACGGGGAAATGGTTACTGCTAGCCCTATCCTCGAAGTACAACATAGCACTTCTGATTACTTATTCAGTGGATTTGAGATTGAGAAAGATAGTACCGTGAATGTCATAGAAACTTGCAACGAAAATGACTACTCTAAAACACTTTGGTTTTCTGAAAACCTTCCTGTTTGGAGAATGATGCAAGCGAAAGCGTACTTTCCTGGCTTGGGACTTGGCAAACACTTGCAAGGGATAACGGAGCCACCACCTGTTCCCCCACTGCACACAAAGCATGGCCTTGGTTAAATCATTTCCATCCATGATGAAAGTAATGAAGAAGAGTGCGACTTCGCTCAGATCAAGTGGGAAGGAACCGCGTACAAAAGTTACAATAACCCAAAGGCCAAAGACTACAATCTCGAACTATACCGTAAGACGCTCAACGGCTACTTCATTCGAGAAGGGGAAAGTATCCCGTACTTTATCTTTTTAGAACCATGGACTGACGATAAAGGAAAGCACCATCCGGGCTTTGAAATCTTCAGTGACTGCAACTCTTCTTCAGATGAAATAGAACCCGTCCCACTAATCCTTAAAGATTTTGGGGGGTACAAAGACAGAAATGACCAGCGAATGGGACTTTGTGTTGGGAGAAAACAAGCTGTGATAGTTCGAAAACCTGTGCCGGCTAGAAGACAGCCAGATCTATGCAATATCCAAGGGGGACGCTCCAACTATTGATTATATGAAGCTAATCCAGAAATGTGATGAGCCAATTCTAAACTGGCACATCACTAGGGGATCGGTTGTTGATGAAGACTTCATGATCAAAGATCTTGGTTGTACTCCCCATCTGAAACTACCCGGATCCGGCTCGCGCACGGATTTGGTCCCGGCACGTCTCGCGTTTGGTCGCATTCGGGAATGTCACCCGGATCCGATAGGCAGCGCGTTCGCGCCCCGGCATCTGGCTTATTTCGTTTTGCGGTGTGTTGGAGGTGTCTCGCTGTGTTTTGCTTGTAGAGTCGCCACACCATTTTTATTAAGCCCAAAACATTGAAAAAGGGCATCAGTTTAAAAATAATCTGTTTTTGTTGTGTGATGAGATTTTTGAGTTCGGAGGTCAGATGACTCCTCGGGAAGAGAATATTAGAATCTTAGAGCTCACCCGAGTCGCCTCGTAAAACGAGTCTTTCGAATACCCCTAATATTCTTTAACTGTTGTGTGTGTGTGTATGTGCTTTTTAAAAATGCATGCTGTATCGGATGTCTACATTGTACACTACTTTATTGAAATGTATCGAAATAGTGTAGGAAGGAAGCCTTACCAATGTTGGTTCGTGTCTGTCTTCCGCTGGGAAATACTGTCTGAGGATGAAATAGTGTTTCGGTACGGACCGGGATTGCTTCGGGATGTGCCGGTTGTCTGCGGACAGAGTTTCGGCGTGCGTTGGGATCGCAGGGATCACTCGGGCCGAGGTTCGATGTGCGTTGGAATCGTTGGTTGGATTCGGGCAGAGGTTCAGCGTGTGTTGGAATCATTGGTTGGATTCGGGCAGAGGTTCGGCGTGTGTTGGAATCGTTGGTTGGATTCGGGCAGAGGTTCGGTGTGGGCTGGGATTGCCGGTTTGACTCGAAAAGAGCCGGGATGCCTCGGGCAGGCAAGGCCTCAGAGTACCATGAGGGGCCTCAGAGTACCTTGAGAGTGCCTCGGGGCAGCGCGGGAGCGTCGCGGGAGCGCTCGGAGAGGCTTCGGAGCACCACAAGGGGGCTCGAAAGGCCTCGGAAGGATCCGAAAGGGGTCGGGATTGCCCCGAAGGGTCTTAGAGAGGAGCCTGAAGGCTGGGGGGAGAGGAGAGAAGAGGGAGATGTGTGAAAATGAGGGAGGGGGAGCCCTCTATTTATAGTGTAGGAAAACTGCAATAAGGTCCGTACGGACCTTATAGGTAATCCAATTTTTTGGTTTTCCTCGATTTCAGGGAATGATGAGGATTCTGAAATGATTATGTCTAGGTGCAATAAGGTCCGTACGGACCACCTCAGCATGCAAAGAGGTCCGTACGGACCAACCATGCAGGGGGTAATGATGTTCTCCGGGATTTGAGGGAATATATTGGACTTTAAGGGGATTCAGTCATCATTACAGCAAAGAGGTCTGTCCTTTTGTCCCTTTTTATCCCATAAAGGTTCTTCCCTTGGTTTGGCTTGGGGGTTTTTGAGGGTTTTGAGTGTCAGAGGTCTTCGAGACTGCGTTTGTGAGTCTGCGGTGTTTCCCATGTGCTCGGAAGAGGGTGATCCAGATTGGGGTACTTAAAGAAGCCCCTCGACGACGTCACTTATGGAGGAAGTGGGGTCGTCGATAAGATAAGGGTCCTAATCTGGATCGCGTGCTGGGAGAGGAAGTGACCGTGTAGGTCGGTGTGTGAGGACGTGGCGGTGTCCTGTTGTGTGACCGTTTAGGTCAGTTGGCTGGACCCTGTGATAGGATTCCTACGTATCCCTGGCGGGAATCAAGCCTGATCGTAGTTCGTGTGTGGGGTGAGTGTTGTTGTGCACGAGGACGGGAGATGTCCTCTGACTGAAACTCTGTGCGTGGACGTGGTGGTTTCCTTCGGGTGACCGCATAGGTCGATGGTGAGGACGTGGTGGCATCCTGGATGACCGCGGAGGTCGATGGTAAGGACGTGGTGGCGTCCTGGGTTTACCGTATAGGTCGATGGCTGGACCCTGTGATAGGATTCCTACGTATCCCTGGTGGGAATCAAGCCTGGTCGTAGTTCAAAGGTTGTGAAATTGTGAGTGTATGAGGGCGTGGTGGTGCCCCGAAGTGTCGTGTGACCGCCGAGGTCGACTGTGAGGACGTGGTGGCGTCCTGGGGTGACCGCATAGGTCGGTGATAAGGACGTGGCGGCGTCCTGGGTGTGCAATCTTACTAGAAGATGGGTAATCTTACAAGAAGATGGTTTGTGACCGCCGAGGTTGACTGTGAGGACGTGGTGGCGTCCTGGGATGTGGTGACCGCCGAGGTCGATTGTGAGGACATGGTGGTGTCCTGAGATGGAAATTTTACGATTTTTCGAATCGGGTGGTTTAAGGCCTTCCGGGCCGGAGATAGTGATTTGGGAGGTTTATATGGTCTTCCGGACCAAGTGATTTAAAGCCTTCCGGGCTGGAGATAGTGATGTGGGAGGTTTATACGGTCTTCCGGACTGAGTGGTTTAAAGCCTTCCGTGCTGGAGATAGTGATGTGGGAAGACTTGAATCGTCTTCTGACTGCGGTTGTGTCATGCGTGAGGACTTGAATCATCTTCTGGCTGCGGTTGTGTCATGTGTGAGGACTTGAATCGTCTTCTGGCTGCGATTGGGCCATGCGTGAGGACTTGAATCGTCTTCTGACTGCGGTTGTGTCATGTGTGAGGACTTGAATCGTCTTCTGACTGCGGTTGGGCCATGCGTGAGGACTTGAGTTGTCTTCTGGCTGCGGGTGTGCCATGCGTGAGGACTTGAATCGTCTTCTGGCTGCGGTTGTGTCATGCGTGAGGACTTGAATCGTCTTCTGGCTGCGGGTGTGCCATGCGTGAGGACTTGAATCGTCTTCTGGCTGCGATTGTGGAGGCGTGGTTGCCTTGTTCTTTGATTGCGAGAGGTGTAGATGCTCGTGCCTTTTCCGCTGGGGAGAAGGTTGGACTTACGATGACTGCCGGTGTTCATCCGTTGGGGATTATCGTGGCCTTGTAGGGGCTTTTTCTGCTGAGAAGGTAACTTTGGGCTTACTTTGATGGCCGGTGCTTGAGTTGTCGTTGAGCGGGCGAGGTCCGGGCTTACGATGACGGCCGGTGCTGGGGATATGTGGTCTCGTAAGGGTTTGCAAGAATTCCCTTTTTGACTTGTGGGGGAAGGAGCTCGGACTTACTTTGATGGCCGGTGCTTGCGTTGCCGTTTAGTGGGCGAAGTCCGGACTTACACTGATGGCCGGTCTTGCGTTGCCGTTTAGTGGGCAAAGTCCGGGCTTACGATGACGGCCGGTGCTTGCTCTGATGGGTTAAGGACCAAACTGCATTGAATCTGTTGATGGGTTAAGGACCAATCTGGGATGTAAAGAGGTCCGTACGGACTAATGTTGAATTTTACAGTTCCCAGATTTTGACTGGGTTTAAATGCCGAGGCTTTTCCATTTCTTCTTCTTCCAGTTCGTGCATCCGAGAGAGAGAGAAGGAAGAAAAACTCCATTGTTGTCCAAAATCTTCCATTTTTAGCTTGAATTGCTTGCAATGGCGGAAGGATCAAGGAGAGGGCATCGCCAACGGAGCCAAGAAGTGATCGAGCAAAGGATTGAGCTTCAAAGAAATTGGATCTCCTTCGTGCCTTCTTCGAAGAACCCGGATGTGTTGTATCCGAATCTGGAGGTGCATAATCGGAGAGTTAGGAACGCCGGGAAGGTAAGAAATCAATTTTGTCTTGATTCCTTGCTTGAATTTTTGAATGCTAGAACTAGGTTTTAGTTTTTCGCATATTTGGGGCTTTTGTTATTTGCCATGCTTTTTTGTGAATTTCTTGATGAATTGTTGAAATTGAGCATGTAAAAATTGTGGGTATATGAATTTTGTGCAAAAATGTGTAGATTAGCTCTTATTTGTAAAAATAAAGTGCCTCTCTTTGAAATGCATGCTTTGGTGTTTTGTACCTTATGCTATTTATGTATGTACATTGTGAGAAAATTGCCATGTAGGGACAAATTTTGTGAAAAATGTGACATGTGCCGTGTTTTGTGACGGGTTTTGTCTAAAAGTATGTGCCGTGTAGGGACGGACTTTTCTTTTGAAAATGTGTCAAGCAGTGTGTGCCGTGTTTTTGGTGACGGACTTTGTGGGGAAAATATGTGCCGTGTTTTGTGACGGGTCTTTTGAAAATGTGTCGTGTAGGGCTTAATCCCTCTGTTGAGAAAATTTGTACAGTGTGTGTCGTGTTTTGTGACGAAATGTATGGGGAAAATTATGTGCAATGTGTGCCGTGTTTTGTGACGGACTTTTTTTTTTATATATATGCTTTGGTATTAAGTACTGTGACTGACGTACCTTTCTTTGTGTTTACTGCGAGGATGAGGGGCTTTTGGTGGGAAAGCCAAAAAGATGAAGACTCGGGGATCGCTCGAGGCTGTAGTTGAGTTGTGGCAGCAGATGCTGGATATCTCTGTGGATGGCGGGCCGAGCCCTAGGAGGCTGGTCTATGCTTCTGGCCTGGGCATGTTCGTGGAGAACTTGGCCGGGGTCTCCGACACGAGGAAGAACAAGAGTATCTTCCTAGGCTTATGAGTATTGGTGGGATACCACCCACACCTTCCATCGAGTGGGCGAGGTGACGGTGATGCCCACCGATTTTCTTGTTATCACCTGGCTTTCCTTCAAAGGAGGGCCAGTGCGGTGGAGGGATAGGATAGTTGAGGACGTCTTTGGTGAGAGCTCTTCAGGCTTTGCGTCTCTTCCTCGCGGGGGCACAGGGATGCTTTGTACAACGATGTGGAGATGAGGATTACGGCCGATGTGGGGGCTATCGTCGGGGAGTACCCGGCCAGGTGATGGCGGGCGGTGGCGTGCTCCTTTCGTGATTTGCCCTTTACGAGACTTTGTTCTCGAACCACGCGACCACTGCTCCTTTTGCTCTCTTTGGAGAGCTTGATTGATTTGGAGAAGTGCGTGATATAGCTTGGGGCGAGGCGTGCTGGCGAGCTTTACTTCTCTTTGGACTGGTTTAGTCGGGGCGTGGCCAGTTCCTTGGCCTGTTTTGATTTTGCTTTGGAGGTATGAGTTTATTGCTGTTTTTGATTATCAACCTGTCATTTCTCCGTTTTCTTTTGCACTGAACCTTTTCTGCTTTTGTCACAGGTGTGGTTCTATGAGGTCTTCCAGTGCTTCCCGTGGGATAGAGATCACAGGGCCATAACGGCCTATCTGCGCATGTTAAATTTGGGCCCGCCCGGCGAGGAGGAGGAGGACCAGCAGGGGGAAGCTCACCATCGCCTACGGGGATGTGCTCATCTGGGGAGAGATAGCCCGGAGGGGTTTGCTTTGTACCCCTGGGCTCGGTATGAGGATGATGATTTCGAGGGTGCTCCCGTGGTGGCAGCGCAGAGGAAGATGCTGCGGGGCCTGACCTGCGATATTATGTACTTGGGAGAGAGGGTCTTCTGGCAGCATGGCCCGGGTATGCTCCCCTTGGCTCCGAGGGACCCACCTTTCAGGATGATGGATTCCCGTGATATGGACGTACTGGAGTTTGAGAGGTATTTGGACGGCGTGAGGGCCTATGAGTTTGTTTTGTATCGAGAGGAGTATGGGGCCTTCGTGAGGAGGAAGTTGAGGACGCCGCGAGGTGTTGGCGAGGAGAGGAGGCTGGTCCGCGGGGTCCCCGGAGGTTCGGTGCTTGGGCCGGATTTTACATATGTCGTGGGGATTCATCGAGGAGGAGGGTGTGCAGTACCCGTCCACGAGCGAGCTCACTGCGCCTCCGAGTGGATCTGACATGTCGGTGAGTGTGCTTACTCTTTTCCATCTTGGCATCTTTTCTGTATTTTCCTCTTTTTGTTGAGTATGACTGTATTGATGAGCATTTCTTTGGCTGCTTGCTTGTGCAGGTCCCGGGGAGAGCCTATGACATGCTGACCCACCGTTATGTGGCGATGCGGTCCTTCGCGAAGAAGATGGCATCGAAGTTGTCTTGCCTGTCTTCGCGACGTGTGCCGGCATACGAGCCGATGCCTTCGAGACATTCTGTGGACGTTCCTCCACCGAGAGCCGATCCGGAGCCACAGCAGGAGGGACCATCGCGGGGGCGGCATAGCATGGATGCCGGGACGTCCTCGGGAGCTCAGAGGCTGCTGACCCTTCATCAGTTCTTTCCTCCGCTGGATGCACAGGGTGAGGGTTCGTCAGAGCATGCCTACTTCGATCCTTTTGTCGGGTTCGATCCTTCTGAGTATCTCGAGTACCTACCCTAGGAAGGGGTCCAGTATTCTGACGACGAGGGTGTGACTGGCGAGTTTTTCGGGATGCCCGACTTCTCGCTTGAGGACGTTGATGATGATGATGATGCTGAGGAGTCGGACTAGGGTTCATTTGCTTTCCCTCTTTCCATATCCCCCTTTTTTTTGTTTAGCAACAGACATTTATGTACCTGTAATAAAACATTCGCATTTGTATTGCAAAGTATTTTATTCTAAGATGTAATGTGTCTTTGTGATTCCCGGGAATTGTCCTAGGAATTGTTACTATTATTTTTTTTGTGCATGCCACGTGAGCTGTGAGTGCGTTTGTGGGTAGTGTATGCTTGTCGGGAATGGCTTTGGCCAGAGTTTGGGCAGTTTGGAGCAAGGTCCTGTTGGGGACAGTGGTTGTTGTACTGTTTGCCGGGAAAGTGGGGCCAGGATGTAAAGAGGTCCATACGGATAGACCTATCATGCAAAGAGGTCCGTATGGACTATCTTTGCTTTTTGGGAGGAAATAAATGTTCTCTGGATGTCTGGACTTTCCTCACTCCCCATTTGCAGCCATTTTCGAGCTTTCTTCCCCATTTTCTTCTAGGAACCTCCATTTTTGCCATGGATTCTTCGTATGTTCCAAGAAATTTGCCAAGGCTTTCGCAGGAGCGGCAAGAACACTTCCTTGAGCAACTGAAAACGTGGATGCGACGCCGTATGAGGCATCAGAGGCAGGCTTTTGAGGTAAGGTTTCGACTTTGCTCGGTTTGGTCCTTTAAGGAGTTGGTTCCTGATTGGGAGTTGTTGCGGACTGTCGCGAAGTTCTGGGATGTTAGGAGGCATGTGTATTGCTTCTCCTATAATGAAATGGTGCCCACCTTCGAGGATTTTTGGGCTTTGATTGGAGGACCGGAGGTGGAGGCAATCTCGCTTCCTTTGATTGGTAGTGCTGCCGTGAGCGTGAAGCTTGCAGGCTTTCTTCGGACTTCGTTGGAAGAAGCGCAGGGATTCGGGTCATATTGACATTTCTGTGCTGCCGGAGCGGTTCATGGTTGATGATGAGAGTGATGTCTCCTGGGATGCGTTTGCCTTGTGCGTGATAGCATTGCTCTTCATGGTCAGCTCCCTTGGGGTTTGCGATGGCGCTTTGCTAGACGTGGTTGGGCACTGCAGAGCTGGAGAGGATATTGTCCCGTTGGTGCTGGGGGAGACTCTTCATGGTATTGACCATCTCGCGGCCCAGGATCGGTTCATGAGAGGGGAAGCCCAGCTACGCTCACCTTGTGGCTGCGAGAGAGACTTCGAGGCCATGCTAGAGGCTCCGGCGTCGTTTAAGCCCATGGTCATTTGCTCGGCCGACCTCTTGTGTTGGATATGGATCGATCCGCACGGAGAGATGGATGGCACGGCTTGGTACTCATCGATCCGTTGGTGGAGTTCCTTGGCTTTGGGGAATCGAGACTAAGAGGGCCTTGCGGGAAGGGTCCTAGGTTGTCGAGTTCCAGGTTTGTCTTGGTCCTCCTTCTATATTCCGTCGCTTGTTTCCCGACGGTTCGGGATGAAGCGAGAACCTTTGTTGGGGCAGGGATGACCTTGCGGCTGCGGAGGTAGCTCCTCTTTGTATGGCCGCTCCAGTGCTCATCGTATTTTACGAGGGTATGGAAGTATTCCGCTTTCCCTCTTGTGGTGCTCCTTAGACGTCGGGAGAGTGTCGTATTGACAACCCGGTACTCGGCACGAGTACGAGCGGCGTGTCGGGCGAGTCCCAGTGGCTTTGGGGAGCGGGCGTGGAGCGATGCGGGGCCCGATTACCGTAGTAGCTATTGCCTTAGGAGTGCCGAAGCACAGGTCCGACCCTCGGGATGTGACGGGAGACACTTTGTTTGACTACGAGACTAGAGTTGACCGGCCGATGGAGAGAGGTCCTCTTTTGCGGACTCGCGGGGAGGAGATCAGAGCCGAAGCACGGGCGAATGAAGCCACGAGAGCTGCAGGATTGTTTGACTCTCTCGGGAGGACCCCGATCTCGGACCGAGACGCGAGCTAGCTCACGTGGAGCGAAAGAAGACTCGCCGGGGACGAGGGAAGAAAGGGAAGAATGGCGAGGGGACAAGCGCAGATGGCGCGGAATGACCTCCTAAGTATCCATTCATTGCATTGCAAACACATTATTTGTTAAATGTATTAAGCTGTCTTTTAGCATGTTGTGAACTTGAGAGTAGACCGTGCTTGAACTCATCAAGAAATGTTGTAACCGTTAGTGATTTGTGATTTACATTTAAAGCTTTGTCGAGACACAAGATCTCTTGTTCGCTTTTGTTTCTTTTGTGAATCTTGGCGGCGTCCATCTTTGGACTTTTCTGCTGCATTTGCGGACTGAAGCGGCCAGGGTCCTGATGGCAATCCCCTTTGCTCGGGCTTTGTATTTGGCTGAGAGGTTGAATGATCCCCTGACAAGTCGTTTTGACGATCTTTTCCGTGGCTTCCTTGCCTCTTGTTGGCATCGGGCTCTTGACCTCTTTTTTTTGTAGCTTCTGCTTGAGGTTTTTTTATTATTATTATTATTTTTTTTGTGAGCCCTTGCTCGAGCTCTTTTTTTTTTGAAGCGCGTGAGAGCGAAGACAAGCCCCTGTCTTGGAAGCATGCTCTTGGAAAGTGTGTAGTTTGATGGAGGTCTTGATTGACATTCAAACTTTTGACTTTTTTGTGTGTTTTTAGACCGGACCAATTAAGGTTACCTACGTTCCCCCGGACTAGAGGGCTCAGGTCTGCGTAGTTCGACACTACATGGAGTGCCAAGAGATGCACGATTGTTCTTCTTTAGGCGAAGTATCTGCGAAGTTTGCTTCCGTTAACTGGATTCATGAAGGGATTGCCGTCTAGGTCTGTCAGCTTCATGGCACCTTCGGAGAAGATCTTTTGAACCCTGAAAGGGCCTGATCCATGTTGGTTCCCATTTTCCCGGTGGGTTGGTTCGAGTGGGAGGCTTTTCTTTGAGTACCGAGATCGCCTTCCACGATGTCTCGAGACTTGACTTTCTTGTCGAAAGCTCTAGCCATCTGCTTTGGTAGGCTCGGACGTGTTCCATGGCCTTTAGTCGTCGCTCGTCTAGCGAGAGCCAATTCGTCATGCTCGGCCGGAGCCGTTCGACTTCGTTGATGTCATTTTCAGCCGGCACTCAGTGAGGGAATTTCCAATTCGATGGGGAGGGCCTGCTTCCATCCCGTATGTCGTGGCGAATGGAGTTTCTCCCGTGGCCGTTCTAGCGATGTTCGGTAGCCCCAAAGTGCAAGGTGCAGCTTCTCGGGCCAATCTCGTCCTCGGGTGGTCATTTTTCGGATGATCCGTTCGAGAGTCTTGTTTGCTGCTTCTACGGCGCCATTTGTTTGTGGCCGGTAGGGAGAAGACTTGTGGCGTGTGATCTTGAATTCGGCCAGCAGTCTGTCGCATTCCCCTTCGAAGTGTGAGCCGTTGTCTGATATGACCTCGTACGGATGCCGTATCGGCAGATGATGTTTTCCCTGAGGAAATACGCGACTTTCTTGGAGGTGAGCACCTTGTAAGACTTGGCTTCAACCCATTTGGTGAAGTAGTCGATGGCTACTAAGATGAACTCGTGACCGTTGCTGCCCGTTGGAGCGATTTTCCCGATGACATCAATTCCCCAAGTGGCAAAGGGCCAGGGTGTAGTCATGCAGTAGAGATCGTGAGGAGGTAGATGATTGAGGTTGGAAAACCATTGACACTTGTCGCAGCTTCGGACAAAGTGGATGCAGTCTGCCTCCATGGAGATACAGTAGTAGTCCATCCTGAGAATGATTTGCATCAGGGCTCTGGCGTTCATGTGGGGATCGCAAGCCCCATTGTGGACTTCGTTCATGAGCTTGTTTGCCTCTTCCTGGCTGATGCAGCGTAGGAGGGGTCCTTGGTAGCGTTTCTTGTACAGCATGTCCCCAAGGATGACAAAGTGAGAGGCGAGGCATTTTATGGCCATGATGCTCTTGGCTTTGACTCCTTCCCTGTGTTGGCCTTCTTCGTTCATGAAGGCGGTTTCCCCGTTCTTGAGGTATTGGAAGATCTGGTTGTACCATGGCTCATTGATGGGCTTGGGCTCTGGTTAGATCTTGCAACAGTAGGTAGGAATTTCCTTTCATCCGACTTTGAAGGGCTTGATTGCTTTTCCCTCAGGGATTTCCACGAGTGAAGCCAAGGTGGCTAAGGTGTCTGCAAACCGGTTTCGGTCTCTCGGCAAGTAGTGGAAGGTGACCTCTTCGAATTGTGTGATGAGGTCTTCCATGCAGGCGTGGTATTTTTGCAAGCCTGGGTCTATGGTTTTCCACTTGTTGGAAACTTGGTTGATGATCAGGGCTGAGTCCCCATAGACCTCGAGTTTCTGGACGTTTCTTTCGAGCGCGGCCTGTAGTCCGGCGGCGTAGGCTTCGTATTCGGCGGCATTGTTGGTTACCTCGAAATTGAGCTTTATGGCGATCGGGGTGTGCTCGTCCTTGGGATCGACCAAGAGCATACCGATGTCGTTTCCTTTTTTGTTGGCTGCTCCATCGAAGAACAGTTGCCATCGATTTTCGCCTTCGAGTGCGAAGATTCCCTCGTCTGGGAATTGTGGTTCGGGGCCTCGAGCCTCGTCGGTTGGGAAGTCAGCCAGTTGTTCGGCCATTGCCCGTCCCTTGATTGACTTTTGGTTCACGTACTTGATGTCAAATTCCGCTAACAAGAAGGACCATTTGGCGAGCCTCATTGACAGAGATGGCTTGTCGAAGTGGTATTTGACTGGGTCCATTTTTGGAAACCAAGTGTACCGTGTGCGACTGCATGTAGTGCCGTAATTTTCCGACGACCCATACTAGAGCTGCGCAGGTTTTCTCGAGGGCTGAGTAGTTGAGTTCGCTGCCTTGAAACTTTTGACTGACGAAGTAGATGGCGTTCTCGACTCGTGACTCTTTCTTTTCTTGACAGAGCATGGCTCCAACTGCGGTGTCAGTCACAGTTAGGTATAACAACAATGGCTTCTCCTCATGGGGAGGACAGAGAATCGGAGGACTCACAAGGTACGCCTTTATTTCTTCAAAGGCATCTTGGCATTCTGAGTTCCATTCGATGTCGGCATTCTTCTTCATTAGTTTGAAGATGGGCTCCCACATGGAGGTCAATTGATTGACGAAGCGGCTGATATACTGCAGGCGGCCCATGAAGCTTTTCACCTCTGTTTGAGTTTGCGGTGGTCTCATTTCGATGATGGCCTTGATCTTTTGAGGATCAACCTCGATGCCTCTCTCGGTGACCATGTACCCCAAGACTTTGCCTCGGCTGACCCCAAATGTGCATTTGGCGGGGTTTAACCTCATTGAGTGTTTCCGAAGGCGGTCGAAGAACTTTCTCAAATCTGTGAGGTGTTGTCCATCTGATCCCTTTGAGTGGATGATCATGTCATCGACGTACACTTCGATCTCTTTGTGGATCATATCGTGGAAGAGGGTGGTTGCTGCCCGTTGGTAGGTAGCCCCAGCGTTCTTTAGTCCGAACGGCATGACTGTGTAGCAGTAGGTTCCCCAGGGGGTTGTGAAGGCTGTCTTTTCTTGATCTTCTTCGGCCATCTTGATTTGATTGTAGCCGGCAAACCCGTCCACGAAGGACTTGACTTCGAAATTAGCTGTAGTGTCTACCAACATGTCGATGTTTGGTAGTGGAAAATCGTCCTTGGGACTTGCTTTGTTGAGATCTCGGAAGTCCACACAACAGCGCACTTTTCCATTGGCTTTGGTGACCGTGACTATGTTGGAGAGCCATGTGGGGTACTCGATCACTCTGATGAAGCTGACGCGGAGCATCTTCTCGATCTCTTCTTTGACTTGTAAAGACCATTCTGGCTTGATTCGGCGTAGCTTTTGCTTGATGGGCTTAGCCTCGGGATTCAAGGGGATCCGGTGTTCTACAATGTTTGGATCTAGTCCAGGCATGTCTCGGTAAGACCAAGCTAACACGTCCACGAATTCTTTGAGCAGTGCAGTCAATGCGTCTTGCTCTGTGCCGGCAAAGAAACTTCCGATTTGCGTCTCTTTTGGCTCTTCAGCAGTTCCCAAATTCACTTTGGTTAAAGATGTGCTTAATGTATTGTTCGTTTAATGTGTCTGCTTCTTTATCAAGTGAATCATTATTAACTATTTGTGTGTTAGTTAATTTATCAGCTGTTAAAGATGCAATGAGAGGATACTCGGAAAGATCGAAGCATTCATTAAGAGCATACGGGAATACATTATTGGCAATGAGTTCGTAATCTTCTGGCGTGAGGCCATCAGATGACTCGAGAGACTCAAATTCAAAGATAATGGACTTAGGATGGGTTTTGACACTGGACTCTAGGACTCGAGGGGTCAGACCAAGTTGTTCGATCATGTTCCTTTTGCTGGCGGTGGGTCCGGAGAAGGTGGCCCAGTTGTTGAGTGGCAGTGAGCTTGATAGGAGGCGGGGTTTGAAAGGCTTTGTGTCACCGTTCCCGATCATGGCTACCATAGAGTTATCAGAAACAAAATTGATTAGGTCTGGCATCTCGATTTCTTTGTTGAAGAGCAGGTGGAGCAGGGGCTCGTTCCAAGCATTGTCTGCGGAGTCTTTCGCTCTTGTCTTGGGCATTGCTAGCTCGAATGCTGACTCGTCTCGCTTGTTGAAGGCAGGGGTGTTGACAGAGAGTTTTTCGAGTTCTTCTGCCAAAGAGGGGGCTTTCCCAAACCAAAATTCATTGTGAATAGTAGTTGTCGTGGGTCCTGGTAGAGGCGGTGCGTCGAGAAATGCTCTTCTGACGGGATTTGCCTTGAGGCCTCTGAATCTTGCAATGTTCTGTTGGAGCTTGTCCATGGTTGTCGGCCATCTTTGTTTAGCGTTGATCAACTCTGTTCCCTTTCCTGGGTCTTCCTTCAAGTTGTCATCCTTTTTTATGAAGTACTTGGTCATGTCGAAGCTGTAAGGGCAAAGATCGGAGGTTGCGTGCAAGCCTCTTTTGTTATCGGCGGAGCGTTTCCGTGCAACTCGTTTGTCTTTCGCACTGTGTTCGGGAGTAGGAATGTATCCCAGGCCATGGAGGGTATTCTGCTCCTTGATATTGATGATTTGTTGGGTACCCTGATGGCGTTTTCCCAAACCGAGCCCCGGGATGTAGTTCATGTGCTTCATCATTTTCATCGGGGGAGGGATCTTATCCCAAATCAAAGGCAGATCTATGTGGCACACCTGGGTCTTTGGTCTTTCGATGGTGAATCCTGTTAGCATCATGCCATCATCGTCCTGTTTGATCTCTAAAACCGGGACGCCGCTTGTGTCGGTCCCTTCGGTGGCTATGCTATCACCGTAGATGATGGTTAGATCTGTTCCTTGGATGAACTTTACGCATTGATGGAGGGTGGATGCCACCCCATTGATCTGGTGTAGCCAAGGGCGTCCCAAATGGCAGTGAATGTGATCGGGATGTCGATGACTTGGAAGTCGGTCGGGACCATTTGTTTTCCGAACCATAGGTTCAAGGTGGCTATTCCCAAGACCGGGCGAGACGTTGAGTCGTATGCCTTGATTGCCTGAGTTGAGGGTTTCAGATCAGTTGCTTTGATCCCTAGCAAATCCATCATTTTGGATGGAAGCACGTTCATGGATGATCCCCCATCTACCAAGACTCGAGGGAGACGGCGCTCGTCTAGTTGAACTGTTATGTAGAGAGGCTCATTGTGGTTAGCCCCAAATTTTGGGAGGTCGAGCTCCGTGAAAGTGATGATGTTGCTGTAATTAACATTGCCGATCATCTGAACTGCTTCATCAGGTGTCACGGTGATGGGAACCATGGTCTGGGCCAGACTTTCTTCCAACTTGAGTTTGTGCGGGTAAGATGAAGTGAGTAGGGACCAGAGTGAGATGTTAGCCTGAGTACGCTTGAGCTGAGTTAAGACAGGATCTTCAGCTTTCGGGTCAAGGGTTTCGGCTTCTTTGGCATAGGGCCTCTTTTCAGTTCATGGCTCAGGTATGGCTGGCCTTTTGTCTGCCAGTGGAGGATTTGTCGGGATTTGACCGGAACGGGTCAGAACGTTCACCTCGGGCTCTGCTGCTTTGCTCGTCTCTCCTATCTCTGTAATGGGAGGGCCTTGGTTGGCGTAGGGCCATACTGCGCATTTCAATTCGTTCACCATCACAACTCTTGTGGAGGCATCGACAGTGGCTTTGAGATCCTCCCAAGACAGGGGTTGAGGTATCTGGACCTTCGGGCCATTGGTGGCAGTGCGGAGCTCGTCCCAGTTGATCATGGCGCAGATGTTGCCGTGGCCTTGTGCAGAGCTAGTCTGAGGAGATTTGCTGGAGTAGATGACGTAGTAGTCAAGCTTTCCTGATGGTTCTCCGAGGGTTCCGACTGTGGGGTCACCGGATTCGTACCTCTTCTTTAGCTTTTGTTGAGAAGAGGGTTTCTTCTTTCTTCGAGGGTGCTGAATGGGCATGTCTTCCCCCGAGAGGTCTTGTGGCTTTACGTAAATAGCTGCGCATGGCTCGTGCGAGGGCACGGGTTGACTTCTGGGAGACAATGAGAGACGTTAGAAGCTGCAGGAGTAGGCATGTCTTTGGAAGCCCCAGGTAGTTGGGTGGCTAATGTCCCGAAGTGGTGCATGGCACCTTCAATCCAGGCTTGTTGTTCACCTTGGCGTTTCTCAATAGCCATGAGGACTTGCCAAACTTCTTCCAATGTTGGGAAATTTCTTGGGGGTAAGGTCCCATTTTCCTCGTTGTTATCCACTGACTTGGCCATGGGAGGCGACGGATTTGCCCTAGTGGCTGCGGTGGGAAGGATGTTGGACCTTGCGGCTTTGACATTTGGGAGAGTAGTTCCGGGTATTCTTGGTCACTCTCGGTTATTGGAGGGTGATGGGCAAGGTTTAGACACGGGAAGGCCTTTTGGATAAAGGGGGAAAACTCACGTGACATGCGGTTTCCGCTTTTTTTTTTTTTGTTGTTTTAATTTACTTAAAACGTGTTTTCTCAGAGTCCTAAGTAGGTTGGAAACGATTGCTCTTCTTTTTCGCAACTATACTAGATCCTGGGTCAGTGGAGACCATTTGTGCGGCTATAAGCCCCTCATTTTGCACATGTATTTCGACATCCCAGGGTGGACAGCCCCGGGCGAGGGTCCTATAGGGCAAGCGGTTTCCACCGGCCTAAAAGAAAAATCGAACCTAAGGACCGAGCCTGTCATGTTCGTTTTAATGCGTTAGCCATGTGAATAGTGAACCGAGCCGGCCATTGAGTCAAGATCGGGTCAAGAGTTCGGCATGACCTCTCTTTACCTTGCTTGCGCAAGGGATCTGTGACGTTAGGCGTTAGCTGGGTCATATCGTCATGGCTAACGTATTAAAGGCTTGATGACATGGTGTCATGTGAGCATGGATGTATATCGGGACGGAACATCGTGCAGGTGTAGCTTCGGAAAATCAAGATCGGGTCAAGATTTTAGCATGACCTTTCATCGCTTTGCTTGCGCAAAGGATCTTGAATTCCGAGCTTCGACTCAAAAAATGGCCGGCATGGGATATGTATCCAGGCTGTATGACACGGACCGGGTAAAAACCAACCGAGTCTGGACAGAGTGTGACTCAAGACTCAAACGTGCAGGGTTGACGCTTGGCTAGGATGAGATGTTTGGAATGATCCCGTGCGCGTCCAAGAGGCCTAGGAAGACCAAACGGACGCTGGCCCGAGACCACCCCTGCCGAGGGTTGTAGTGTGCAGTGTATCCGAGGCAGCAGTGCGCGTAGCGCGCGGTGTAACCGAGGCACCAGTGTGAGTAGTGTGCGGTGTAACCGAGGCAGCAGTGCGCGTAGTGTGCGGTCTCTAAAATTCTTTTTTCTGAGTAAAACAGAAGTTTTTCGAAGAATTTTAAATGTATGCACAGATGTATATTGATGCATTTTTTTTATTTTTTTTGTAAAATAAAAAGTAAAGCACATGCATACACACACAACAGTTAAAGAAAGGGATAAAATGAAAGTTTGACCCTCATCATTGTTTTAAAAATCTTTTGTTTTTGTTTAAAAAAATTTTTAAAACAAAATATCCCCAGCGGAGTCGCCAACTGAAACTACCCGGATTCGGCTCGCGCGCGGATTTGGCCCCGGCACGTCTCGCGTTTGGTCGCGTTCGGGAATGTCGCCCGGATCCGATAGGTAGCGCGTTCGCGCCCCGGAATCTGGCTTATTCCGTTTTGCGGTGCGTTGGAGGTGTCTCGCTGTGTTTTGCTTGTAGAGTCGCCACGCCGTTTTTATTAAGCCCAAAACATTGAAAAAGGGCATCAGTTTAAAAATAAACTGTTTTTGTTGTGTGATGAGATTTTTGAGTTCGGAGGTCAGATGACTCCTCGGGAAGAGAATATTAGAATCTTAGAGCTCACCCGAGTCGCCTCGTAAAACGAGTCTTTCGGATACCCCTAATATTCTTTAACTGTTGTGTGTGTGTGTGTATGTGCTTTTTAAAAATGCATGCTGTATCGGATGTCTACATTGTACACTGCTTTATTGAAATGTATCGAAATAGTGTAGGAAGGAAGCCTTACCAATGTTGGTTCGTGTCTGTCTTCCGCTGGGGAATAGTGTCTGAGGATGAAATAGTGTTCCGGTACGGACCGGGATTGCTTCGGGATGTGCCGGTTGTCTGCGGACAGAGTTTCGGCGTGCGTTGGGATCGCAGGGATCACTCGGGCAGAGGTTCAACGTGCGTTGGAATCATTGGTTGGATTCGGGCAGAGGTTCGGCGTGTGTTGGAATCGTTGGTTGGATTCGGGCAGAGGTTCGGCGTGTGTTGGAATCGTTGGTTGGATTCGGGCAGAGGTTCGGCGTGGGCCGGGATTGCCGGTTTGACTCGGAAAGAGCCGAGACGCCTCGAGAAAGACCAGGCAAGGCCTCGGAGTACCACGAGGGGCCTCAGAGTACCTCGAGAGTGCCTCGGGGCAGCGCAGGAGCGTCGCGGGAGCGCTCGGAGAGGCTTCGGAGCACCACAAGGGGGCTCAGAAGGCCTCGAAAGGATCCAAAAGGGGACGGGATTGCCCCGAAGGGTCTTAGAGGGGAGCCTGAAGGCTGGGGGGAGAGGAGAGAAGAGGGAGATGTGTGAAAATGAGGGAGGGGGAGCCCTCTATTTATAGTGTAGGAAAACTGCAATAAGGTCAGTACGGACCTTATAGGTAATCCAATTTTTTGGTTTTCCTCGATTTCAGGGTATGATGAGGATTATGAAATGATTATGTCTAGGTGCAATAAGGTCCGTACGGACCGCCTCAGCATGCAAAGAGGTCCGTACGGACCAACCATGCAGGGGGGGTAATGATGTTCTCCGGGATTTGAGGGAATATATTGGACTTTAAGGGGATTCAGTCATCATTGCAGCAAAGAGGTCCGTACGGACCATTTATGCTTTTCTGATTTCTGAATAATTCCCAAAAGGTCCTTTTGTCCCTTTTTATCCCAGAAAGGTTCCTCCCTTGGTTTGGCTTGGGGGTTTTTGAGGGTTTTGAGTGTCAGAGGTCTTCGAGACTGCGTTTGTGAGTCTGCGGTGTTTCCCATGTGCTCGGAAGAGGGTGATCCAGATTGGGGTACTTACACCATCCCCACAGGAAGATAGGCCCTATAGCTTTCACTTTAGAGTCAGGCTCCGCCTCTGATGAACTCACTCAAGAGGAAATTGAGGCGGTGGCCGAGCATGTATTCCCCTACTTCCTTAATGAAAACTTTGATCTTTTCGAGTACCCTGAGATTGCTAACATCGTGAATGATGAATTAACTAATAATAATCAATATAACGAAAAAGTTAATAATGAATCATATGATGAGATAGATCAAGAAAACAAACAAATTTTAAAAGAATTAGCAAAGCAAATAGGTCGTTGTGGAAAGAATGGCCCTGTTGACAATGAGGAAATGCAAACGGTTAATCTTGGGACGGCGGAAGACCCCATAGAAACCAAGATCGGCAGCTTCTTCAAGGGGGAAGATAAAGAAACCCTAACGCAGCTCCTCAGAGAATATGTCGACGTATTCGCTTAGTCCTACAAAGATATGCCAGGGTTAAATCAGTCGATCGTAGAGCACAAGATACCACTGCTACCTACGCCAAACCAGTCAAACAGAAACTACACAGAATTAAGACCGAATGGTCAATGCAAGTGAAAGAAGAGATCATGAAACTCTTGAACATAGGGTTTATCAAGGTGATTGAATATCCGGAATGGCTAGCCAACACAGTGCAAGTAACCAAATCAAATGGGAAAATACGAGTCTGTGTCGACTTCAGAGACTTGAACAAGGCGTCCCCTAAAGATGACTTTCCACTACTAAACATAGACATGCTGG
Organism: Adenophora triphylla var. japonica; assembly: GCA_022495995.1. Taxonomy (NCBI): domain Eukaryota; kingdom Viridiplantae; phylum Streptophyta; class Magnoliopsida; order Asterales; family Campanulaceae; genus Adenophora; species Adenophora triphylla. Next base: position 602,593 of record JAFEMH010000404.1, on the reverse strand, counting down.
TCGACGCTACCACAACATACGAAGTCCGCTCATTCGTGGATGGTTTTGCAGGGTACAACCAAATTTTCATGGCAGAAGAAGACCAACACAAAACATCGTTCACCACACCTTGGGGGACGTTCTGTTATACGGTCATGCCGTTTGGTCTGAAGAACGCTGGGGCTACTTATCAAAGGGCAGTCATGACACTATTTCATGACATGATCCACAAAGATATAGAAGTATACGTAGACGATATGATTATCCACTCCAAAGGGACAGATGGTCAGCACTTCAGATTTTTCAGAAAATTCTTCAATCGACTGAGACAACACAAGATGAGGCTTAACCCCGCAAAATGCTCATTTGGGGTGGTCAAAGGAAAGATCTTGGGATACATGGTTACCGAGCATGGCATAGAAGTAGATCCCGCCAAGATAAAGGCCATCGTAGACATGCCTCCACCCAGAACATAGAAAGAAGTAAAAGGATTCATGGGCAGACTCCAATATATCAGTCGATTCATGAATCAACTGACTATAATGTGCGATCCTATCTTCAAGTTACTCAAGAAAAACGCACCTCAAGAATGGACCGAGGAATGTCTAGAGGCATTCGAGGAAATTAAGCACTACTTAACCTCCCCACCCATCCTAGTTCCACCACACAAGGAGAAACCCTTGAAACTCTACTACACGGTTACTGACAATGCTAGGGGCTATGCTTGCTCAAGAACAACTAGCTTCGCATACAGAGAATGCAATCTACTTTGTTAGCCATAGATTCCAAGGCAGTGAAGTCAACTACTCTCCACTCGACACGTCTTGCGCTGCTCTCGTCTAGGTAACACAGTGACTAAAGCACTACATGGAAGCCTTTTCGGTTCGTCTCATCGCGTGAATGGATCCTCTGAAATACATCCTAGACAAATCAGATTTGTCTTCACGCCTTGTTGTAGCGATGCGTGAATTTTTAACATCTTGGAGTCGCCACCTATATTATTCATTTGGAAATATAGAAAAACCATTTGAAAATAGATTTTGGGTTCGGGGCTTAGGTTATGGAATGGGAAGTTCAAGGAGCACCCATTCCACCCAATTCGGAGATCGGTCTTGTTAAAAAGAAGAAGGTTTTCAAAGAAGAAAGACATTTGAAATAATAAATAAAACAAAGATCCATTTAACGGGGTTAAACGGAATATATGATCGATTGCTTCGAGACCATCCCCATAATTTGGGGAGGCTCTAGGCTGATCCTAGATTCAATGTATTTATACAACTCTAGCAATCAATTAGAAAGGGAAAGGAAGATTACCTTGCGTGAAGTGATTCAGACAGAGTTTTGACTCGAGTTTAGAGTCGAACCTTGACGCGGACAGAGCTTCGCCTCAGTCCTTGATTCGAGCTTCGATGTTTGTTTATCAACAAGGTTGACAAACAAACTTTAGGTGATTTTAGGGATGATTTACAGGAATCTTTCAGGGAGAGAAACCAGTAAATGTGGGGATTTTGACTTGAAAAGTCTGGGATCTAAAATACCGAAAATCTTCAAGTATTTATAGGTGTTGGAGAGGTGTTGAAGATGAGATCAAACACCTTGGGAAGGTTCCAGAACACAAACTTCATTGGATAACCGGATTGATAAAGCTTTATCCCGAAAGAGGTTGAAATCGACGAGGAAATTGCCATCTGCAGGTCTGCAGAACTCCTTTATCTCATATGAGACATGCCATTCCGAGCGAGATAAGGCAGTCAGTGGACAATTCTGCCCTTCCCTCGTTATCTCGTATGCAGTTTAGTCCAAACTAACGGTCGTTAGTCAAAACTTAACGAAACATGACAAATGGTGGATTTCTACTTCTTGACTCAAGGCGAGACTTAGAGTGGTATTAATCTGCTCCGATGGGTTCAGAATGGGGTGTCTACAGAGCCCCTCTTCGACAAGTCTTATGGAAGAAGTCATGTCGACGGTAGAAAAGACATCATTCTGAACGTCAAGATGGTCGGGCCGCACGGCTTCCTATGTATCTCTATCGGAGAATCAGACCATAACGTAGTTCGACTCCAAAACACGAAAAGGTTGCTTTAGGTATTTTGAAAATTATTTTTGAAAATGAGGAGATTTTATTTTTGAAAAGGCAAATTCATACTGAGGAATCAAATCATGACCCAATTCTGAATATACCTGTCTGTCTGAAGATTCGCCTCCTGTCTGGGCTCCAAACCTGCGGGGAAATATGTTAGAAAACAAAGGCTTACCTATCCGGTCCCTGTTGGTTTTGTGACGATTCGCTTGTCTAGGCTTCGAATCGGGCTTTTTGTTGAGGATGACGATTCACCTGCTTGGGCATTGAATCGAGCCTTTGATTTTTTGATTTGATGATTCACCTGTCTGGGCATTGAATCAGGCTTTTAAATTTGACGATTCACCTGTCTGGGCGTTGAATCGGGTTTTTGTTTTGATGATTCACCTGTCTGGGCTCTGAACCGGGTTTTTGATTTGACGATTCACCTGTCTGGGCTCTAAATCGGGCTTTTCTTTTGACGATTCACCTGTCTGGGCTCTGAATCATGTGGGATGAATTAATCTTTGGACCAATCATTTTCGGACGACT